>JALLBI010000526.1:0-10614 GCA_036940125.1 Mediolabrus comicus
TGCGGTGATATGAGTTTGGAATCTTTTGATGATGGTAATAATGATACCGATACCTCCTCAAGCGCTGCTGATGAGTTGATGAAAATATATGATTCATGTCAAAAACTACACGCAGATGTAACTTCTGGAAGGCGACGGTCGTCAATCATCAGCATAGATGAATATAATTCATATCTACCGCCCCATCCAAGTGATTGGAAGCAGCGGCCATTGCTCTTGCGTCCTTCTCCTGGAGCTGGAATGAAAATTCGGGGTGTGCGTTACTCATCATCTAAAACATATATTAAGTCGTATACAGAGGAGAATCTACCTATCAACAATGGTATGGAGGCAAGAGGAAGATGCCTGGTGATTGATTTTGAGTCGGACTTGTTTATTGGCACTGCTTGTCTGAGATTGAAGAATGCTCCCACATCCACATCTGAATATGTATGCGACGACGACTACTTTCGCGATAGGAAACGAACATTCCAGGCTGTTATCCGTGGAAGATTCAAGAAGAGAATACCAGTTTCAGAATGCATGACTGGTCAACTGTTCAATCGTCCTGCTGGGGTTCTCCCTCCTCGCGTGATGATCAAAGCAGCTGTACTCCTCATTAGTCGCCTAGCACCGCAATTGCAATCACGCTTGGAGGGAGACTGTCCAAGATTCTTAAGCCCACTTTGCAGTGCTGCCCAAACTGTATTCATGTCGAAGAATCGTAGAACAGCAGATACAGATGAAGATTTGGAAATCGATTTGCAGGAACCACTTCCTTCTGATCCATCGTCATTCATCAAAATGCTTCCACAAGCAAGTATTGGCAAAAGGGCATTGTCCCATGATGCTGATGTCAAAACTCGCATCAAAGAAAGAAAAAGGGCTTTTGATAAATTATATTCCAGCGGTGACAAGGAGCCCTCATTTTGTACAGAATCTGAGTACTGCTTCGAGTTCTTTCAGCATCTTATCATCTTCGATAAATATGCTCTTGACTTTCCAAAACCTATTGGACAACACTCCTTGAAAAGGATATTGAATGGTCAGCCTTTAAAGATTCTTGCATTACACCAAGAATTCAATGCAAATACAACAGGAGAAGTAGTAGACGAATGTATGACTCGGCTATGGTCGTTTGACATCTTTCATGAAAGTCTTTATGACGACGCAATCGCCTGTCAAAACGAAGAAAACGAGTAAAATAAGGATTGTATTTACTTAAATATTGACCAGACATATTTACAGAACTAGTTCTACTATATAGCACAACATATGGCGGTAGAGAGACGAAATCTTACCAAGCAATAAGAACTCATCAGGACACCTCATCAACTACAGCAATACAACTAATCAAGACGATCCATTCTAACGGAGCATGATTAGGTAACCTCTGAACACGACATGGTGTGTAGGAAGGTCCTGATCGCACCAATGGCATACTGCTGCTTCATTTGCGTTTGGCATACATATATAGACGACGATTGACACGCTACGCAAGAATGGATAGGCGTGGTATATATCTTTAACGCCTATGTTCTGATTCACCCTCGATTATTTGGTGTAAGACATTCCAGAAACTTATACTGGATCGAAGTAAGCTATTAATAATTCTATGTTTATGATGAAAATAAACTTGCACATAACATATGCGCAAGGCAAAATGCCTGCATTCCACTTTGCCGTGAACAATTATTTTCAACGTGAGATGTGAAGCAGCACTCACTACCCTTACACAGCATTCGACATTCAGTTGCATCTGTGTCAAGCTGATCAGAACTACAAGCTCTGGCTAATATGAGTAGTTCAGAATCACTATCTCCTTGATTCGTTACAGAGTTCAAAGTGGGAGGTGACCCTGACCCATAATTGTTTGTCATACCAGATGTTGTTATCGACGGAGTAGGCGCAGTTATTGTATTTTGATTGATGAGAGATTGGCTTTGACCTTGCGATGGAGCATTGACGGTGGGATGACTACTGAATTTCAGCCCAACTATGCCACATGCTTCGTATTCATTACACCACTCTTTCTCTAAATGATAGCAGGAGAAATCATGGACATCTTCAAAACAGCACTGCCTCGTTTTGCACTTCGTTTCGCACTTGGCAAAAGAATTCGCATCGTTGACATTACCACATACATCTTCAATTTGCTCCGCTTCTCTGGAATCTCCTCCAATAAGAACTTTACAAGCTGAATAATCACTGCATTCCTCCTCACCCAGAGCGTCTAGACACGATGATCTAATCGACGGATCAACGAGACAGCAAAGTCTCGTCTCGCACTTTTGATGACAATTAGATACCCATTGTTCTGTAGGCTGCTGGCCACTTTTGAGTATACAGGCATCATTCACGGCAATCTTGACAGCAAATTTATCAAGAGTTTTTGGTGGAGGCTTCCATAAATTATGAAATGCAACCAATTGCTCACAATTTGCATAAGCGTCGCACTCTTCATCGCCAAAATCATCTTCACAGTCCCATTTCATCTCGGCAGCATCTCCAGGAAAGCAACAAAGATGTGCTTGACATTTGTTGAAACACCTTTCTATTCCCTCCAAAGTTTTGAAGCTATCTTGAGAACAAACACTTTCGATGGAAGCATCCAAATCATGTTCTTTGCTACTGACGAGTATTTCCACAGCATTGCCTAAATTACCAGCAGAGCTCCCATCATAGAAATTGTATTCAACAAGTGAACATGCTTTGTATTCGTCGCACCAATCTTTCTCCAAGTTATAACAGGAGTAAACTTGTTCAGTTTCAAAGCAGCACGACCGCCGCTCACAGCTCTCTCTGCATGCAGAATATAAATTTGAATTCGAAGCCACTTCATCTGTACAAAGCTTATCTATATCAAACTCTTTCTCCTCCAGTTCTAATGCATCTTTCATCTCGCCGCCACCTTCACTAACTAATTGATCACAGAGAGAATAAAGGTTGCATTCTTCCTCACCAACTGTAGCTCTACACGAACTTCGCAATTTATAGTCACTGAAACAACACAACCGAGTAGCGCAGACATCGTGGCATCTTGTCACTAGTTCCTGTGTCACTCTTGACGGATCATCGCCGAAGTAACACGCGTCATAAACAGCCTTCTCAGTCAGCTCAGGACCCGACAACGATGTTGAGGGCACTATTTCATTGCCAGATGGGGGAGTTACAAGTCTTTTACACGGCGCGTAGGCACTACATGCCGCCGGGAGAAGACCAGAACAATCTTGATCCGCAAGCTTTGAATCCGTGGTGAAGCAACAAAGATGAGTCTGACACTTGCTATGGCATTTTTGTATCCCATCAAGTGTTTTTAAGGAGCTCTCGGAGCACGCATTTTCAAGAGAAGTAACGAACGAGTCAACTTCCGATTCAATATTGATACCAGTCTGTCCAGAGGGAAACTGCAGTACGCCAGATGCACTATTGCCGTTACTAGTCGTATCCGTGTCAAACTCGAGTTCGTCCAACTCTATGAAAGTCTTCACAACACCACCACTTTTATTAATCAATTGTTCACATTCAGCGTACAGCTCACATTCCTCGTCACCGACAGATGCCCTACACGAAGGGCCTATTTTGTAGCTATCAAAGCAACAGAACCTGGAAGCGCACACATCATGACATTTCTGTACTAGCTCTTGCGTCACTTTAGACTCGTCAGTACCAAAGTAGCAAGCATCGTAAACAGCCTTCTCGATCTGCTCCGGAGTCATGTTGTTATTGCTCCCTGATGGAAGATTACTCGTCGTATCCGTGTCAAACTCGAGTTCGTCCAACTCTATGAAAGTCTTCACAACACCACCACTTTTATTAATCAATTGTTCACATTCAGCGTACAGCTCACATTCCTCGTCACCGACAGATGCCCTACACGAAGGGCCTATTTTGTAGCTATCAAAGCAACAGAACCTGGAAGCGCACACATCATGACATTTCTGTACTAGCTCTTGCGTCACTTTAGACTCGTCAGTACCAAAGTAGCAAGCGTCGTAAACAGCCTTTTCGATCTGCTCCGGAGTCTTGTAAGGAACGACACCTCCTCCATTGTTGGCTCCACCGGTATTAGTTATGACGCTAACTGGAAAGTGAAGATCAGCAACTTCGCAAGCCTTATATTCATCACACCACTCATTCTCCATTTCATAACATGAGTAGCTTGGTCCATCAAAGCAGCACGAACGCTTTTGAATGCAAATATCTCTACATGCATTGTAAAGGTTTTGGTCCTCGCTCACTTTCTTTGTGCACAGATGTGTCACATCAGACTCAATTTCTTTGACACCTAGAGCAGTCAAAGCTTCTCCACCGTTGCTTGTTATCAATTGTTCACAAAGGCTATAGAGCTCACACTCAGCATTACCAACGGTGGCCCGACATGAGCTTTGCAATTTGTCATCACTGAAACAACATAGTCGCTGTGCACATACACCATGACATTTTGTCACCATTTGATCCGTAATTTTTAATGGATCATTCCCAAAGAAGCATGCATCAAAAACAATTTTCTGAATGTCATCTGGTTCTAATGATTTGACCGATTGGGCGCCTTGTGCAGGAGTTACAAGTCTCTTACATGGTTCGTATGCGCTACATGCTACCGGTCGTTCGCTGGAACAATCTTGCTGTGCCACTTTGCTGTCTGCTGTGAAGCAACAAAGATGAGCCTGACACTTGTTATGGCATTCGTATATGCCATTGATTGTTGTTAGAGATTCCTCTGAGCATGCATCTTCAAGCGCAGTAACGAGTTCATCAATCCCCAAACTCGAGCCGGCGCTGCTCCCTGCATCAATATTATTGTTTGCGTTGACCTGAGCACCACCATCCGTTGGTAATTTGTAATATGCTTCACATCCAGCGTAAGCAAGGCAGTTTTTATCAGGGTCATTAGTGCACCCATCCTGGTAAAAACAACACAAATGATCATTGCACAAGTTTTGACATTCAGATCGACCACCAATTGTTTGAAGAGATGCTGCAGAACACACTTCGTCAATGCTCTCTGCAAGTTTTAGCAAGTCCTTTGTGGTCCCCTTTTTACTGGGATATAATACCTGACATGCTTCGTAATCATCACAATTTAAATGACCTAACTGGACGTCATCACATTCATACTCTCCTGAGAAGCAGCAATGGGCAGGTTGACAAAGATTACTACACTCAAGTGCTCCAAACTGTGCAATATGTTCAGCCTTGCATGGAGTGGAGACATCAAGAACATATTGAACCTCATCGCTATTCCAGCCTGCTACATCCTTCATGTGATTTAAGTGTTCACATGATCCATACTGTTGACAAAAACCATTGTTCGAGGCGCAGTTATTCACCTTTCGCAAGGGATTATTCTCAGGACCATCATAATGATCGTATAACATTTCAATGGGTGGGTATTGTGAAGAAACATAGCAACATGCTCCCTTCTTACATGCTTCCATGCATTGATAGGGAGGGTTGAGATTGGCTGCATTACATGCCTGCATTACCTCATTGGCAATAGATGTAGTTTGACTTGCCGTTGTTGATAACGATGAAGTGGACGTGCCCGATGACGGTGCAACGGCATGTCCACTTCCCCTCCAGCTTTCAGCCACGTTAGCACACAAATCTTCATAATCATCGCAATATCTATCATCCGCAACTTTACATCCAAATTTATCTGGGTAGCAGCAGCGAGAAGGTCGACATAAACCCGCACACATGTCGAATCCCTCCGGAGTTTCGAGCGATGACGAAGAGCATGCAATATGTAGATTCGATGGTGGTGCATCAAGGATGGTAACCACATCAAGAGTCGTAGCACCACCACTACCACTGGTACCACCACTACTACTGCCGCCGTTACTATTACTCAACTCAAGTCCCATACACGCAGCACGATAAGTAGCACAATCCTCTGCCTGTTCCTCCCAACAATGATCTTTATTGGTAGCAGGAAAATGGCAACATTCCGCCATACTGCATTCCTTTTCACATTTTTGACGCCCCGAAGTTGTAATATAATCTGTGCAAATATCGTGTAAGTTGCTAGGCGGAGGTGGGAGCTTGTTTGTAGTAGAAGTTGTAGTAGCAGTAGTTTTCTGGTTGTCAAATGTCTTTCCTCCGCTATCTACGATTGCCACACCATCAGTAGTTGTTCCAGTACTGCTGGTGACATCATCTACAACAGTAGTAGCATCAGGTGCAAAGGGACTACCATCTCTAGCAATAATATATCCAATGGAAGAAGCACAAACCATAATAGTTACAAATAGTATCGTGTAGAAAAGACACATGAAGATGCGTCTTGCTCGACCAGCCCCCAAAAAGCTACATGCACCACAACACGTGACAATGTATTGTAGGTAGGCACATACCAAGCCAGTGCGATAGCGAGGTGTGTTGTGACGTTTGTGTTTGCTGGGCGTAGATGAGTAATTATTATTATTTCCCCTGCCGCTACTGAAGAAATCGCCTTCTCCAAATCCTTGGTCTTCATCATCCTCATAATACTCATCTTCTTGGACAGTAACGGCTTTATGAGCCGAAGAGGAGGAGGAGCTGCTGCCATTTGTTCTTCCATTAGTGCGTCGTACCGCGGCACCATTATTGCCATTCCCATTAGCAGGAGGCGAAGGATTATCCGAGTAGGGAGCAGATCGAGACGACAACGTGGGAGTCATCGGATTATCCGAGTAGGGGGGCAAGGGCGGCTCCTCTTCGTCATCATCGTGAGTAGATAGAGGAGTGTGCTCACCGAAATCTTTCTGTATTGAATTCCACAGAGGCATGGTCGTTGTTTTGAGAGTAGCTTGAGCTCAGTAACAAGTGAAAGGCAGTTATGATAGGAGTGAACTATGGTACTGATAGGAGGAACTATGTTGTACGAGATACACTGCATGCTGCATGCGGATAGGGGCGGAGGATTTTTGCAGTCACGAGTCACGAGTAGTTGCTCGCGCAAAAAAGGAGAAAAGAGAGAAGTCTCCTCTCTCTCCTCTCTTTTCCCGCCCCCTGTCCTCACAGCAAAAAGCAAAACCCAAAAAACCAAAAATAAACCATGAGAAAGATAAACCAAAAACCAAAAACCAAAAAAAGATCTGCGTCGGCACTACTACGAAATTAACGACTATGAACAAGGCTGCCCTCACCGCTACCCGGAGGATCGTCTCCAAGAACGCCGTCTCACGTAGAGCTGCTTCTACTGCGCTAAGGCAAGGCGGAGAAGATGAGGTCCGACGTACTGTCCTTCCCTTTATGGCGGCCGCTACCGTTGGAGGTTTGGGCTACGCATTTTTCAACCAACAAGAGAACAACAAAAGCAATTGCAATACTCAGTACGCACAGTGCCTATGGCAAAAAAAAGACACCGCAGTGGACGAAGTAGAAGATAAATTTGCCACCTACTGGCCTCGTAACATCATGATTCTATTCGGACCACCCGGCGCTGGGAAAGGGACACATNCAGATTGCAAATTCGGTTTCATTTTAGATGGGTTCCCACGTACCTTGGTCCAAGCAAAGGAGTTGGATAAAATGTTGGCAGAAGAGGGTGCTCGTGTTACCAAGGTTGTTGAATTGCAAGTTCCAGACGAAGTACTCGAGGAGCGTATTTGTGGAAGATGGATTCATAAAAAATCAGGAAGGAGTTATCATGTTAAATATGCCCCACCAAAGAGCATGAAGAAGGATGGCGATGGTAAACCAGTCCCAAATAGTATGACGGACGACGAAACCGGTGAACCATTGATGCAAAGACCAGATGATACAGCGTCAGCATTAGTTAAAAGGTTGAAGGGCTACCATGGGGAGACTGTACCTATTCTCAATCACTATGCACCGAAAGGGATTGTGTCAGAAGTTAATGCAAACCAAGGCATGGATGGTGTTTGGGGAGAAGTATTGACTGCGCTTAGGCGAAAGTCGCAGTCTACATCTGATATTCCTTCATCAACTTCATCACCGTCAGAAGAAGAATCGCCACTGTCATCATTATCGTCATTTAAACCAACATGGCAACTCCCACCTGGAATAGAGAATCACATCGAAGCCCTAATCGTCAAATCAGCCATTGGTGGGACACTTGGTGCTGCCGCATTCCGATCTGTAGGTGGAGCTGCGTTTGGCGTTGGTTGTGCAGTTGGAAGTTTCGTAGAAAGGGGTATTTTGTCCGATGAGGGTGCAGATCCAGCGATGCCGAAATTTAACGTGCCAAAGAGTGTTACAGACCTATTCAACAAGAAAGATTAAGATTTAGCAAACGATTTGTTACCATAAAAAACACATATGTGTATGCTGGGCGTTTAGTATTGGATAGTATGGTTAGGATTAAGTGACTTGCGGCAATCTATCCGTCAACTCTATTGCATCTCGAGCCTCCTCCCTCTTAGCCAAGTTATCTGTTAATGATTCTGCAGCAGTCCAGTCATCATCTGAGTGCTCTTCATATTCGTAATCTTCTACGGACAAAGGGGAATCTTGTCGTTGCAGTGGCAATGCATTATGCTGCTGCTGTTGCAGACCTCCAGCCTCACTTTCACTCAGTATATACTTCTTCCGACGCCTTGCCATGATGACAAGATGTAGGATAAACGCTAGTGTAAATAATACCAAGATTGTGTATACTACCCCATGACGAATATCATCTTGTCTAAATTGCAGTCCTCCGATCGATAGGTCGGTGCAGCTATCACGACCTAAATAAAACATGGCCTCGTCATCGTAGCAAGGGACACATTGGGTTCCATCTACATCTTCTTTTGTCGGAACAACAGCATGTCCAAAT
This sequence comes from Mediolabrus comicus, assembly GCA_036940125.1. Classification (NCBI taxonomy): domain Eukaryota; phylum Bacillariophyta; class Thalassiosirophyceae; order Thalassiosirales; family Thalassiosiraceae; genus Mediolabrus; species Mediolabrus comicus. The sequence continues at coordinate 8,747 of JALLBI010000526.1, forward strand.
TCAGAGTAGGTACCCCTCGCGCAAGCGATATTGTTACAGCTATAGAGCAAATCAAATTCTGTTCCATCTGGACCAATGCCATTACTGTTGATCCCTTCCGTTATGCAGAGCAAAACTGGGATGACGCCCTGTAGTTGATTCCCCTTCACATTGAAATCAATGAGTGACTCCACAAATCGAAATTCAGATGGTACAAACCCTGTTATGAAATTGTCAGAAAGATCTAAAGAATGAAGTTCACCCAACAATCCAAGCTCAGGAATCAGAGGTCCTCGCAACCCTAATGAAGGCAATCTAATGGCCGTTACTTTCCCCGAATCTTGATTGCATTCTACTCCCGGTCTAGCGCATGGTGGTGATCCAGCTTCCCAATGGTAAGCATTGTCTAGCCATTCCTCTCCATGCATATGGTCAAAAAACAAATCTAAAATTTCTACCTCAGTCATCTTAGGCCGGCACTCAGAATCTCTTTGACCAAGATATTTACGAAATTCCTTGCCATCGTCGGGACAAGGTGTGCATGGCGCTACCCCTTCAAGGCTTATTGTATTTGATGGACATACCACATTGTCGCATTGATCATGTTTTGATTCATCGTTCACAAATACTTGATTCAAGCCCTTGTTGCAAACATTGGGTGATATAGTTCCGGTGAGCTTGTTTCCATCTACATAGAGTTCTTTCAGATTTTCAATGGTGGCTAGACCCGATGGTAGCGTACCAGATAACAAATTGCCTTGAAGAAAGAGCTGCACTAATGGCAAAGGATTAGCACCAATTCCACTCCCACGATAAAGTGCCTTTGGTATAGTACCAACAAGCCTGTTATTCTCGAGGAAAAGGCCTTGTAAGCTTGCAAAATTTCCTATGTTGTTGGGTATTGTTCCAGAAAATAAGTTGTATCCAAGGTCAAAGTATTGCAAGTTCTTAAGAACTGTCTCAGTTTGAAGTTCAACATCATAGAAGCCGCTTTGACCGTTCAATGGAATTGTATAATTGAAGCCATTGTGAGAAATATCAAACTTCACAAGAGGCTTTAGGTAAGGAGCTGTCTCCCTGCCTATCTTTGGATGACCGAATAGTTCTCTCGGAAGAGCTCCATAAAATCGATTCTTCGAAATATCCAACACCATCAAGGCATCTGATTGAAAGTCAGGAAATGTCCCTATTATATCATTGTTGGATACATCAAATATTTCAAGATTTGGAAGAGCTGTAATTGTTTTCGGTATTGGACCTTGGATTTGATTGGCTGATAAGTTAATAAAACGCAGAGATTTGAGTTTCCCTATCTCCGATGGAAACAGTGGACCCACTGCCACCTTTTCTCCTTTTTGCAGAATACGTTTGTTTGCATTGATAGAATCAAGTGGTTCCCTAATCTTGTTGTGTATAGTAATACCGTCAGCATAATCATAATGATGATGAAGTAGTATCCGATCAAGACGATGCCTTGCAGTTTCATCATCTGTTGGATCAACCCCAAGCAGAGTCTTTAGCCAGAAACCATCGCCCAAATTTAGACCCGTCACAGAACTATCTATCGGATCACATGTTACACCAGTCCAATAGCACACTTGCTCTTGGCTTTGCGTAGTCCATCCTTTCACATTGGAGGGGAGATTTACATTCTTATTTTGATTAGGTTCTACGAGTGCCAAAAGGATTTCTTTAATCTCAGATTCATCCATTGCGTGTAGGTAGAAGGCCTCGCCAGCAAGAGGAGAAGTTTTTCACTATCTTCTAGAGTACAAAGGTCGCCAGGAAAGAAGAAGTACCACCCTGTGGGTAGGTCGCGTCGGTCATGGTCACTTAAGGACATCTCGTGGGAGAATTCATTTTCGGCCTTGGAGAATTCAGGGAGAATA
>JALLBI010000527.1:0-10641 GCA_036940125.1 Mediolabrus comicus
TGCTCTGCTGCGATGGAAATCCTGCCTCCTGCCGGCCCCTGCGCTACTATCCTTACTTCATCAACAACAAGGTGGCTACAACTTGATCGGTGACTGGAGATTCAATATGCTGATCTCTTTGGTTGCTATATCATTCACCGTCTCCAGCTTGGTATTACTCTTTGCTGTGGTGTCGGTCATCGCTGCTATTCTACGCTTGGCTTCCAAAAATAATGATCTCCACAGTGTTCTCAAAAAGGATTCTCCGGTGCTGAGCAGTCATCAAGATGATGTGAAAGCAGCGACTTCCATTTTTGATGGCGAGGATATTATTGGGGGCAGCCCCTTGCATCTACCGGAACCCATCGGTCCTAGGGGAACTTCATTTACATTCCGTGTCTACGCGCCGCCATCGGTTGATAAAGAGATCCCTAAAGTAGATTTGGTGGGGACTCTCGAGTTTATTAAAACAGGCAAGGTACGAAAATTCGTCCCGATCGGTGCCAAGAGACTTCTTGTTGTTAATCTCCAAGATATGACATTGGAAGTTTACGTACCAAAGCGTGGAAGAAAGAAGGGTAAAGCACGTGCTGGTAGACACCAAGAAGTGAAAGCGAAGGACAAACAAGATGATTTGGATGATACTTTGGGATCGTTGTCTGATGATGTAGCTAGCAAACCTAGCACGGTATTAAAACCAAGCGGGATCAATCTTAGCACAAAAAAACTCGATATTGAAAATAATTGTTTCCGTGATGAAGACGACACAGATGATGTTGAACTTGACTCCGATAAAGAAGAGGAATTGTGGAGTCGTCATCATTTTAAAGCAAAACCAAAGACTGTTCTGAAGTTACAAAATTTGATATCAGTGTCTGCTCTTTCTCCTGTAGGAGGAGTTATTGAGATTTTATCCTTGGCACCGAATAATGAGACGAAAGTGAAGTCTATTTCAAAGGGAATGGAGAAGGAAACTGTAACAGATGAGACTCCTCCTGTGGCAGACCCGACTAAAAAAGTAGATGAAATCGATCCCACACAGAAGTCATCCATGAGTCCATTTAGGAGGCCTTCATTACGCACATCAGATGCATCAACAGATGATCTTTTCTTAGAGGCGAACGAATGGTTTCGTGGATCAGATGCGACTCCAGTAGCTCGAAATGCGGGTACGGCAACAACATCGTTTGGTGCATCGAATAATGAGATAGGGGTAACAGAAAATGCGGCTGAACTCTTGACGGAGACGAACATTGTGGGAACAACCATCGATGAAGCGGCTTCTAGTTTAGATACTGAGACCGATATTTCACAAAATGAAGTCTGGAATGATGAATTCGTATTCTGCAAACCTCGTGATGGTGCTGAATTTCAGCGTATTGTAATGGCCCTACGCACTAGCGGTGGAGAAATCAAGCAGCTGTACGAGACTCTTGAGGTTATTCAAGCAAAATCGGAAGCCCATTTTCCTACAACGGAAGAGCAAGTCAACAATACAAAGAAGAAGGGAAAGAAGTACAATGTCGCGATTCCGAAGTTTGTCTCCGCTGGTGTTGCACTTGACGATGCGTGGCGCTGCTTGAACGATGTGACTGTTGTAAGTACGGGACTAAAACAGTACCGGCATTATTCTACTATTAAATTGAACAAGGAAGAAGATATCATTGCTGCTGCAGCTAATGACGACAAAAATACAAGTAAGCAGGATACGAAGGGTGAATCTGGTTCAAGCAACGAAGGGAACGGGGAAGTCACTCAACATCGAAAGGATCTTTGCGAGCATTATCGGCATCGGCGGGCGCTATTGGGGTTAAGGGACTTTTTCTCCCTGTTTGTGCCTCCTCTTCCACTAGACTCTCCGGCGGTTCCATATTTTTGTCCTTGCGTTGCATCTGAATCAATGTTACAGGNTCAACATCGAAAGGATCTTTGCGAGCATTATCGGCATCGGCGGGCGCTATTGGGGTTAAGGGACTTTTTCTCCCTGTTTGTGCCTCCTCTTCCACTAGACTCTCCGGCGGTTCCATATTTTTGTCCTTGCGTTGCATCTGAATCAATGTTACAGGGGGACTACAAATTTAGCGGAGTTGAGGTACACAGGCTGCGGCTGCAACTTTCGTCTGCTTTGCAGCTAAGGGTAGGAAGAGCTGCAATTTTTATAAGAGCATACGCTAGAGCAAAGGCTGTTGTTCAGGAGGGCTGGCAATTAGATCTGGTCGATGAAGAGCGAAGCTCGCTTGAGGATGAACCCCGAGACGACAAAGATGAACAGAACGACAAAGAATCGAAGGAGGATTGCACGTTCATATCTCGTGAGGTGACAAGGCTTGCCTACGATAATGAGAGAGAGAATTTGATACGTGATTATAGTGCTCAAAATGAAACTTATGAGCCATCTATTTGTCCTTCACAAGGCTATTTAGTGGTGGGTTGGCACAGATTTGCAATTCCTCCTGCCTCATCTCGGTCGACTTTTTGGCTTCGTCACGACAATAACCCAGTTGAAACTATCCCGAGCCTCAGAGAAATAGTCGCGAAACATCCTGACCTGCACTTCTGTGTCATTGGATGTCACAATCAATCAATCAATGTAGCAACTTATTATCTTCTTGTGCGATCGTTGCCAGTGGGAGTTGATGTATCGTTCGATGACTCTGTGAGTAATTACATGTTTTCTCTCGAGAGATTCTGTTTTCTACGATCGATTTTTCTCATCAGCCACTATTTTGTTCTGTTTAGATGAACAACTTTATTAATAGCTCAGCAAAAGAGCGAGATAAAAGGCTTGAGCTGAGGGTACAAATCGCGCCTGGCCATAGTTGGTCGTCGTTTGCTAAGGTGGCGATACAATTTGTTACCGCTGCTATCTTTGGGTCAAAGATCATTAATCCCAGTGCTAGAAGAAAAGGCCGCATTTCGTTTCCTAGCGTGTTGTTGTCTAAAGTGGTGAAGCTGACTCACTTCGGGGGCAGCAACTATGTATCACTAAATGCACACTGGAGCTCAAACAATTTCTTAAGGATTCTGTTTCGAAATGTCAATGTAAAGAAATGCACGGTTGATTATGCAATTGCATTGAATACGGGAGGTGTACAGGGTAGGGGTAGAGTGCTCTCTGTTATTCGCATGGTTAATATGGATGTGAAGGAGTGTGCTATCCCTACAACTTACCGACCGAATCTTCCCGATGAATCAATTGAAGAGGGGTCGTCTAATTGTGATCGTGTAGAAATTGAGCCAGCCACTGCTACTGGTTTCTGGGACCGAGTCTTCCGATTCGGAGCGGCCACAAAGAAAATCCCTGAAAAGTCTAATTCAGGAGAGGGGCGAGATGAGCTTTACAGCAATGAAATTGATATCATTTGGGATAGTTTGGATGGTGTTCATGTTCCTGTCGTGCGAGGAGATCGTACCGAAAATAAACTGGTGCGTCTGAATCTTACACGGGCAGATATAGAGCGCTTTATTATTGCGTGTGAATGTGATTTGAACGCGACAGTGAAGAGAATCATCAAGTCGACTGCATGGAGATTTGTCACCTTTCCTATTGATAGAAGAATGTGTACAGTAGAACTAGCCAGTATGCAGTTCTTTCATCAAGGGAAATGCAAGCAGAACAATCCAATATTTTACTTCCGAAACTCGTTGTTGGAGCCATGGGCAAACAACGTCAAATCGACTATACTGATGGTTCTTCGTAGACTGGAGACATTTTTTAGTTCAACAGATGGCCTTAGTAAGGTAACGGTTATTGTGTTGACAGGAAGTTCCAAGGAAGTTGACGGTGTCAACGAAAAATCTAATAGAAAGAAGAAGAACCAGAATGATGGAGATGATAATGATGCTCCTCCAGATGCAGTTGAGGATTGCGCTAATGCGCAAACTCAACCTGATTATCACATTCATTCGAATTTTTACACGGTGCAACGACTATGCGAATTGCTTTCTTTTCATTATCCGGAGCGTCTTAATAAGGCATTGATAGTTCCCTCGAAAGCATTTTCCAAAAAGCGCATAAGCAACTTTGTGCTTTCAACATTCTCANCTGATTATCACATTCATTCGAATTTTTACACGGTGCAACGACTATGCGAATTGCTATCTTTTCATTATCCGGAGCGTCTTAATAAGGCATTGGTCGTTCCCTCGAAAGCTTTTTCCAAAAAGCGCATAAGCAACTTTGTGCTGTCAACGTTCTCACCGATTACACAGACTCGTGTTGTAGTGTTGAATTCTCGAGCAGATCTCAAAAAGTATGTAAATGATGCAGAGCTCATCTGCGGGGCAGGTGGCACAGCCAAAATGATATCTACACCCGACTAAAGCTGTTAAGAGAGTAGAATGTGAGTGGTGGGATCTATGTATTGATTAATGTTTACAGCTGGTTCTGTTCAGGAAACGATGGTACCTCGGTCATGTTCTCAAACAAGATACTACGACATGAATTTCGTGCTTCGCCAAATGTTTTCATCATATCCTTTAGAACAGTCTTCCCCTTTCCTCTGGCTAGGAGGAGTACCATAGAATGTTCTAAAGCAAGATGTTCACCTCTGAACTTTGAGCGGATTAAAGGGACATGAGTTTTGTGCTCGTCGCAATGAGTCAATCCTTTTTTGTAATGCTCTCCCAGCCATTCTTTTTTGAGATGATCTTCAAAGCCTGATTGTAATACTGAATTCCTTGCAATTTCACTGATGTCTGTCATGGACAAGTCAAAGCTTGCCCTTGCCACCGAGTATTCCTCAAGCAGCGCATCGTCGCTCATATGAAAGAGCAACGGGTCGTCTGTTGAGAGAGCCACATTCAAACCTCTATATGCATAAAGAATAAGTTTAAATGATCGTGATATGAATTAGAGTGAATAGAAGTAGCATGATGGATCAACTTACCTCTTGAAAAGTTTTGGAAATGGATTTGACTTGATTTTACGGAAGAGAAAGTTGTTGGAAAGTGGGCTGATTGGAGATGAAAGTCAGAGATGAGACGTTGTTGACCAGTAAAAATGCAATTAAGAACGAACATGAGTAAGAAGCGTCTTACCTAACTGATAGTCCAACTTGATCAAGGTAATACAGATACTGTAGTGAAACTTGTTTATCCAAGTTGATCCCGTGGTTGATAGACCTGCAGAGCATGTATGTAGCAGCCAAATGCATCGTGTCTCCTGTTTCTCCCGCATGAGGCCTGAAGGCAAAAGTATTCAATCCCTTCGCCTCTCTTAGCCTATTCAATATTTCAATATTTGCCCACAAGTAATACAACTGTGTGTATGAAGAGACGTAAAGAGACGCAACCGTAGTTGAGTACTTGGAAGTCGTGTGTTGATACATGGTACTTCGATGACTCAATCGATTACTTACCTGCCAACAATATGCCGGATTATCCTCTCTCTTCCATCTAGCGGGAAGGCAGCATGATAATGGGGCCTGCACATGACATAATTAAATGGGTGGTATAATATGAGATACAATCTGAGAGCGAAAATCAAACGAGCACGGAGCTAATTACCTCAAGACTACCCTCGTCATCTACAGAGTCAAACCCAACAATATGCTTCAGCAATTCGGCAACTTCAGGGTGTTCTTCGGGGGAAAGTGTTGCCTCAAATAATGGCACAAAAAGGTTCTCCAGCATGTCTTGGAACGAGACCGCTCCTTGGCCCTTTTTGCAATATACACGCCACAGTCGGGGTACCTGTACAAGCCACCTGTTGTGAGTAGAAATCATGTTACCGGGAAAGTCACCTTTCCAGTCTCGAAGCACCCACTTCGCCAGTTGAAGCCATTCCTTCCTTTCCATTCCATAGATGCTGAGACGCATTTCAGCACCACTCTTATGCCCCTTGCTCTGCTCGTGCCTAGCCAGCACGATTTTTGTGAGCTCTGCGAAATATCTTCCATCAATGTGATTGTCAACCTTCAGGAAGATCTTTCTCATTTGAGCCATTCTAAATGGAGAATACTTTGAGTTGAAGTTATCAAATCGTTGATACACGCTTTATATACCATGAATCAAATAGAATGTCAAAATGTTTGAGTTATGAGACATGGTTAGAAAATAGGATTCAATGCTCAATTTGCTACTTGGCTCAAATATATACATCACTTACGAAAAATCCGCAAGTACATTGAATGCATCAATTGTCAAATGTTCAGAATCTAATCCAGCCGCAGAGAAGACTTCTTTCAGTGTTTGACCATCTTCCATCACCACGGTATCTCCTTCATTATCAAGCTTGTCTCTTACAAAGTTCACAAATTGCTTAGCACTTGCAGCTGCAGCCAAATGGATATGATTATCGACTTTCATGGTACGATAGAAATCTGTTCCAAGCAGCCCAGATTGGACTTCATCTTCCGCCGCTCCATTTATTGTAACATGCATTTTGAATGCAGAATCAAGTAATTGCAAACGTTGGAATGAGAATGACCTCATAGCTCCTGATGATGATATCTCCTCCAAACGCTTGTAGTCAGAAACGAATGTCTCAAGTGATGGGACTGTAATGAGATTGTTGGTACGGCGAAAATCAGAAGCATCGTACAATTCACATACGCCGCTGGAGCTAAAAACGTATTCAAATTTGCTTGGCTTATTCCCATTTTCTGATAGACCAAAGTTACATTTCACTCCGTGACCACCAAAGTACTTTTTTCGTAGTGCTCGAGCCTCTTCTATATATTTTGCTGCAGTTTCGTGTTCTGGCGTCACTGACCCATTGCCATAGAAGACGAGGGATCGTGTGAAGCTGAGTGACTCACGCTGTGGCCAATTCCCATCCTTTCGATCGAGAGAGTTGTTTTTATGATAAATATTGAGTGAGATGATGATAAGAGAATAAATTGAAGTAGTGTGATCTTCTTACCGCAGGTCTCTCCCTACACGGTGGCTCTTCGACATTACCGCTTGCAGCTCCAACCTCCTGACAAAGAAGAGTAGTGTTTCCATTTCCATCTTCGGTGTCTCCGTTGATTGCAGCCGCATACGGCCTTTTCCTATCATTGTTTGCGCGCTCCTCACCAGAGACATCGAATGTCCTCATTGTTGCAAATGCCGACTTCTTCCTCAAATTTAGAATGGGCTCTGGGATGCTGCTCCCGTCATCTCCTCCGCTCNCTTCGTTCTTTTTGAGATTCGTGAGATCTTCCTTCTCTCGTCTACCGCTTCTACCGGAGCACCACAGACCACATCACAAGAAAAAAGCAAACTGCAAAATGGGTAAGTATGGTATGGTAACTTCCATTCCCTGATGATGATAACTGCGGTATTATAAATACAAATGATGATGAGGCGGCTGATGATATTATTCTTCTTGGCAGTTGTTGTGGTAGCGGCGGCAACAGCGTTCCAAGACTGCAGAGTACTATCATCATGTTGTTGTAGTCGGTGTTCAACAACAACCAACGAAACGGTACTATTGTCTTCAAAATCATCTACTGATACTCTGCAGCAGCAAATAATACAGGGGGCTACGCTGAAGCTGATTAAGAAAGAAGATGTATCCAGCAAGTCACCTCCTATTCCAATACAACAACAAAGTCAGCAAGAGCAACAGCACGAGGACGAAGCGATTCATAAGCCAAATGATGGTCAATTCACGTACTATATTAGAGAAGCACATAGATCAGAAATGAATCAAATAGCTGACGTTTTGATGGCTTCATTCCATTCACAGTCTCGGCAGCCAACTTTTGATTCCTACATAAGAAGATATAAACAAAATCATCTACAGATGTGCTTTGATGCAATTGAAGAGAGTGATAGAGGCATATTCGTGGCATGTGCCTCACCTTCTTCATCTTTGGAACAACTTTCATCCAGCATCAATATAGAAGAAATAATTGTTGGATTCTGTCTGGTTGATGGACGTGCTCCAGACTCATCTTGTAAACTTGAATTCTTGACACCATCAACTTTGGCATCAACTTCGCCGCGGCCATATCTATCAGACTTGGGCGTCATACCTTCACACAGACGGCAAGGACTTGGAGAGCTGCTTGTGCAGGCTTGTGAGGGATGGGCTGATAGGCGTGGATATGAAACGTTATACCTAAAGGTTGAAGAGAAGAACACTGCTGGTGTTCGATTGTATTATAAGATGGGATACAAACGAACGAAGCTTCCGTGGGGACGAGAAATTAACAAAGTGGAAAATAGATTTGATACTACTCTGTTGATGGAGAAATCGCTTGTGATTTCAAATAAAAGGAAGAGGAAACGAGAATGGATCAAACAGCTAAAATGGTGGTAGTGGTAGCAGGTACCTAGCATACAACTTCTCCTTGTATTTGCATTTATCAATAGAAAGGTTGCTTTTGGTTGTGAACAGTTTAATCGCAACCCAGAAAGCCCGGTTCAGCTATAAAAGTGCCTCTAATATTAGTGTGCGTGATTTGATCTTGAAGAATAAACGAGTAGAATAATAATTTTATTAGGTAGTGTGTACCATAGAGAATTTGGCCCACAGCGGGACCAAGACCCGACCCAGGGCACAATTTCAAAATGTACATACGAGAAGGAATTAGTACAATCAATACCCTCTCACAAAAATCAAACAACACACCCGTTGCTTTAAAGTTTGCTTCTGTCGTGGGAACAGCAGAGGATGATTTTGGAAAAGGTCACTCCACATAATATTCTTATCTACATTGACCTCAGTTCTAATTTCAATTGACAATCCAGTTGTATCTATTATTTTGGTTAAGATGCTAGATCAAAAAATAGACTCATATGAATCGGGCAGCAGACCTGAAACAGAACCAAAAGAACCATCTCAAGCTGGAATACACGTTCTCAGTGATAAGGAGCATTCTTCTCATCCACTTGAAGATGCGCATGGATCTCCTCCGCAGTATCATCCCGTTGATCGGCCTAGGGATTATTATCTTGCGCAGCCGCCGCAGTCTATTTTCAGGATGAGCGATAAATACAGTCCTCAATACAGTCCTCAATATTCAACATTTTACAGTCGTGGAGCTTGCAACTTGGCAGTTTTATCTTCACCGATAGTGACGAAAAAGGCGCAACGCGCTGAAAGAGATGGGAAGCTTGGACCGCAAACTGACAGAGATAACTCTGGAGATGAAACAATAGATTTATTGCCGGTTCGTAATTGCAGTTTCAACACACAAATCAAGAAAGCGCCGACCTCTGTGCGGAAAGAACCTCCACCTCCTCCTTACTATACCACCCAAGGACCTCCTTACCCTCATCATGACGGGTACTACTCACCTAATCCCTACAGTCAAGGGCAATGGCAACATCCTCCTCCATACACAAGTTATCCTCATCCCTACGAGACTAGTCTCTATCCTCCACATCCAATCTCTTCCTCCGTCAAAAACAAAAGAGAACCAACACAACTTTTAGCACCAGGACGCACGCAATTTGTGTGCAATAGTACGAAAAAACGACCACTCCCATCACCAACAAAGAATGACCTTGACACTTCAGTTCCGCCTCGGCAAAAAAAGCAATCTTCCCAAAAGAAAAAGAAGATGTACTCCAATTTTGTAGGTGTTACATACAACAAAACTCATGCCAAATATCAAAGTTGCATCACACACTACCGTAAACAACACTACTTAGGAAGATATAAACTTGCGTGTGACGCTGCATTGGCGTATGATGAATCAGCAAAACTACTGAAAGGGAAAGCCTGGAAAGTAAATTTTCCGACTAGACAGGCATACGAACAAGAAAGGGAGAAGGAGATCCATCACATTGGAAGAATCGGAGGCAATACTGCAGATATTGATGAGTCGGAGACCGCATCGATAGAAGCGGGTAAAATTGCCAAAATTGTCGCGAAGCTCAAGTTGCAAAGAGAAGAAGAGATGGGACTGATGCAAAGATCAAAATCGGAAGTGACTCCTTGTCAAGTTGATCATGGAGAAGGAAGTATGCCTTTTGCGTCGTCGGAAAGCCTTCCAGTTAAACGTCATTCTGCGACCAACAGCGACAATATGTATAAAGTTATATATACTGAGGAGACACCACTCACTAGCTCTACTGATCCTGCAAGTCATACTCAAGGCGCTTACAGCAGCACTCCTGATAGTATGATTAGGCCAAAGATTTTGGCGTATAAAAGAAGTGACATCAAAGACAGCGGAATGAATACTACCTATAAGAATCCTTCTGCGAAGCCATCGAAGTCAGATACACGAACAAACTCATCGTCTCCAATAATCAATGCCCAACATCTGCCATCATCAAGCAAAAGTAATCGAAATACCGTAATGAAAAATGGAACATTAGTTGCAGCATCAGCACTCATGACCCTATTCAGAAACGAAGACGAACATAAATAGATAAACCTACTCATACTAAACATCAATAACACACACTACTACACTTGATTTAATTTCTTAGACTATAAAACATGAAGCCAAAGGCAACTTCAATGTGAGAACAGCGAAAGGGAGTTCATGTTCTAAAACATGCCAAAAAGGCAGCGAGAACCGACCTCCTGATATATGTGGAATAGCCCTGATGGTTCTGTCCCCATTGCGATTGGAATACACATGTTTAAGACGATTCACATGTGATGCATCTACTCATTGTTGTGGTACCGTCGCCGTAGTCGAAGAGGTGTGTTGATTGGCCAAAGCAGGAGGTTTGGAGGTCGACTCTCCACCATCATATGGTATGGTGTGTAGG
>JALLBI010000528.1:0-10586 GCA_036940125.1 Mediolabrus comicus
TACTTTGAGTCATCATGAGACGATAGCATAACGCCAAAACTCTAGATAATACGCTGACCATCAATACTTCTACATCCGTCAATAAAGTGTACATACGATGAATGAAAGTCAGAGACAATCACTCCTCGTCGCCATCGCCATATCCTCTGGGACGGCTGGGTTCTCCAACATCACACCGCAGCAACGAGCAGATGCATTCACTAATCTGGAACAATTCAAAACGTATCCAGGTCGAGTCGCTGCCTGTGTCGAGATGATTGGATGCGACTCTCTGAAAGTTGCCACTGATGGGAGCTACGGTAGTGGTGGCGGTGGCGGCACAGCCGATGTTACTGTGCCTGGAAAGTTATATGCCTTGGGTGTCATCCAAGAGTTTTTGAAGATTGGATACAATGGTTTGAATGATTCAGATAGAGTACAGTTACGTTCGTCGATTGTACTTGCGGCAAGACAACTCGCAATGTCTACACCATCAGCAGACAACAACAGCAACAACATCAAAATGGATGATTCCACAAGAATACTTGCAATGAAAATTGCAGCATTACTTGCAGATTTGGCCACACGAGAATTTCCACAGAGATGGCAAACATTCCTAACTGATCTCTTTGCTCCGGTAAGCAGTGGGGGGATATGGTGTGAACCTGGTGCGGATGCCGGTGTCAATACAATTGGGGTCAAAATTTGTTTAGAGTGTTTAAAGTTGATCACAGAAGATTGCACTGATAGTGACTTTAATGCCAAAATATCGACAGTAAGGAGGAATGATATCCTATTGGGATTCAATGAGGTTACAAATCAGTTATTGCCACCATTGTTTGAACTTCTTTCGAAGCAGTATGGTGATTTAAATCAAGCCAAGAGCACATTGACTCAAATGAATCAGTACCTTGCATCTAGTGGACGGACCACTGCACAAATGACGCCAGAAGAGAAGGCTCAATATCAAATACAATTAGACAAGCGTGATGCGGCTGGTGCAATCCTTGCCGATGAGCTAGGGACGCTTGAAAAGTTCTGCCAATCTATGCCCCTGGATTGGATGTTCAAAGTAGAGAATGGGGTTGATTTTGTAGCTGCGCTGTTGCATTTACTACAAGAGGATGTTGCAAAGATTCAAGTTCTATCCGTTGCTTGTCTACAGCAATTGGCAATACGGAAACTTGATCAGGATCAGTGGTTTAGAGTAATTTCATCTCTGCCTTCGGCTTTGTTCGAAGCCAGTAAAGCTAGTGCGCAGAGAGCGAGTGAGCGCGGTATAGATCCAAACTGTATTGAAATGCTGGTTGAGCAATTAGACTACCACCGGAGTCTCTCCAAAATGTGTTCTATCCTAGTTACGTGCCATCTTGCCCATATCACGGCGGACAAAGATGTAGCATCTGGGAAAGGTCCGAAGTTTGAGGCAGTGTCTGGGTATCTTCGCCTTCTTTCAGAAATGATGTCTCATCAATCGGGAGTAATATGTGGGGAACAAATCAACACATGGATTGCTTTACTTAGAGACCCGGCTATCGTACGAACAAACGTGTTGAATCCTCATTTAGGGAAGGTGCTCAATTCATACATGACACACGTTGTGAAAATAAGATGGGATGATGTTTGGGATCAAAATCATCCTTATTCAAGACTAATAGAAGCTAGCTGGGATGATGATGAAGAATATCACGAATGGCTTGGTAACCTGCGCTCCAAGGCAAGTCAACTCTTCCGAGCTATCGGCAGAACCGAGCCGGAGATTGCCTCAACCGCCATACATCTGAAAGTTCGTACTCTACTAAATGCCCATTCAAATGGCGAGCCTCGTGATCAGTTGAATCCAGAGAATAATGAACTCACTGTCAATAGCACAGCATGTCAAGAGTTCGAAGGCGTCACCCAGCCTCTAGATAACATTCTTCACGGATTACCATCATGGGCACTTGATGACGGCAACTACGATGAAAAACGAACAAGAATCCGTAACACTATTCACCCATTACTATCGGAGATGTCGAACTTGATTGTGGCTTGGAATCCAAATGATGTTTGGCTCAAATTCCGTAGAACAACCTTGTTAGAGGCTTTGAAGCACTATTGGAAATACAATCCTTCGACACTACCAACTGGTGTGGACAGTCTTCTAATGTACCTTAGTGCAACAGATAATCCTCCAAAAGAATCACTCAGTGAGGATGTTGTCGGTTTGAGAAAGAAAAGCGGCGTCTCACTTGTTGCCGTCGCAAAGAAGGTACCTGGCCTATTAGTGCCTTGGTTGTCTCAGCTCAGTGATCGAGCAAAATCATTGCTTACATCAGGTGGGATGTCGCCGACAAATGAAATGCATCTTTATGAATTCTTATCGTGCGTTGCTACTGCTGTTGAAAATCCTGTCGATAGGTCGAATTTCATTGCCGATGTCCTGAGCAACTCAATGAGACTACTTGATTCTCCAGAGATACAAAACTCAATAGTCTCCGTGGAAGGATTGCTATCGTTTATGGGCATTTCGCAAGCATCTAGTAATCCTGCCTGTGTGACTGATCCCGCGTTTGTCAAAAAGGTCACTAATAGTTTTCAAGTGCTGTTTTCCAGCCTCAATCAATTACTCTCGGTCGGAAAGAGGTGTCATGAGGCAGCAAAGAAACGCCCTAATGGCGGGCTTCCTCTTCAAAACTTGAGTGCCGCTGTCGATGACACATTGAACTTCCCCGACGAAGGTCCTGTGAGTATTAATGACTTGGCAATCAATGATCCTTTTGTTCCGCTTTGGCCAAAGGTACTACCTACCCTCCTCAAAGTGATGGATGTAGTGCTTCGCGTCTGGCATCCGGAATGTCAAGCATCTTTGCTTCAGAACAATATTCAAAGATATGCGATTGCCATCTCTGATGATGAGGCTTTCTTGGCAACGAAGCAAGATGGGAGCGTGAAGGGAGTATTTGGTCAAGGCGGTACAGCAGGTAGCATAGTATCTGGCACAGATCGTCGAGATTTGAATCTCGCCCCGAGATGGAGTGGATGGTTTAATGAGGCACGGAATACGTGTTTTCAACTGCTGGGCCTAATATGCATGCAGCGAGTCATCTTTTCTCCGGAAATATCACATCTATATCCCCAGTTTGTTGCCGTCGTGGCAAATCCGGAGCATCTCCGTTCGATGGAGCATCGTCACCTCAACCAATATCTGAAGCAATTCATTGAGATTATGATGCTTAGTTGTCCTGCACCATTGTACCAATCTCATCTTACCGCGATATTAGGACCGGTGTTTGAACATTTTCAATATCGGCTTCGATATAGCTGGAACCCAGTACTCGGTATAGGAGGATTAGGTGCTGACTCAATGAGGCCATTGGGCTCAGACACTTGTGTTGCGGCAGCCAACCAACTAGCCAGTGGAGGAGTTGAGCAATGGTTGATCACATACTATGCAAGAGGTGGCCTTTTTGTTGGTGATCTAGACAGCGTAACAGGTGAAGCTGCCGTAGAGAAAGCGCGTGTCGAATTGACTAGGACATTTGTTGATATGATGCAATCTGTGCTAGCATTGAAGGGGGCATGGGCACTTGTCTTAGCGAACAAAGCCAGAGAGGATTCAGCTATCAAGAGGAACGATCCTTCAAAGTTAACTTCCGGACCTGGCAACAAACTGTCAAATGGAAAAGACTTTCTGAACGCTGATGGGTCCACGAGGACACTATCGGAAATACACATAGATGCAAGGAGATTGGTTCGAATCGACAAGTTGTGCCATTTCCTACTTTTGGAGAACGAACAGATTGCAGGATCTCTTGTTGTCACAATAATTCAATGCCTAGAATACCCTGATGCCTATACATGCCGTCGTTCCACGAAAATAGTCCACCGCATTTTGGAGAGCGTTGCCTGGCTAGACAAATACACTGAACTGTTGGGATACCGTCTTCTTTCTTCGGCCGTCAAAGCAATTGTAACTGAACCAAAGTGGATGGTTGGGACAGAGTGGGACATGATAAACATCATTAGAGACGTATATGGCCGTTTGGTTTTGGGTCAGTACTTTCTTCCTGGTGGACAAGGTCCCGGTCTTCAGATGTCTCGTGACCCGGCTAACTCGATGATGTTCGAACAAACCAAGGTTGCTGATAAGCCTTTGCTAGGGGGAGGAATACTGACTTCCACAAGTGATTATCCTCGTCGTATTCTAATGGAAATAGGAATGAGCCAAGAAGAAGTGCTTGCAACTGAGAAGAGCCTTTCCGAAAAACGTTCAGCAAAGGAACAAAAGGATGTTTTTCGCGATCTACTACGCGTGGCTGCCGACAAAACGAAGCAAGCAGAAGGTCAAGTGAATAGAGGTGAGAATAGTATTTTAGAACGAGCAGGTGTAGATGAGAGTTTGTTGCACGCCAAATTAAATCAACCAACAGTTGGGGCTCTGCCAGAGAAACTTGTCACGTATAGCATGATGAAAAAGAAGGAA
This sequence comes from Mediolabrus comicus, assembly GCA_036940125.1. Lineage (NCBI taxonomy): Eukaryota > Bacillariophyta > Thalassiosirophyceae > Thalassiosirales > Thalassiosiraceae > Mediolabrus > Mediolabrus comicus. Next base: position 4,445 of record JALLBI010000528.1, read on the forward strand.
CGAAGTAACAGTCCCGATCCTCTCGACGGGCCTTGGCATGGGAATCTATTTGAATAATCTAGAATAGTCTAGTGCTACAAAATGAATCGATTACTACTTGTGAGCAAAACCTAGCCCCATGTATCGTTATTTGCGTCCAAGACAGCCTTCAATCCTTCTCGATACGTCGGATATAGTAGCCCATTTGGCAACAGGCTCTCTCTCATGCGCTTGTTTGAGACTCGTTTGCTTTCCTTCTTTCTCCTTTTGTATCTTTCACTACGAGTCATTACTGATGACGGCTTACTAGACTTATTCGGTAGGAGATTTGCACTCTTAAGCAGATCAACGCCGTATCTCATCACTTCGCTACGGGGTGCTGGGTTATCATCAGCTAGGTTCCATCGCCTAACAGTATTCCCGTCATCCTTGCCATGAGTCATAGCTGATAAGATAGCTTGAGCTACATCTTCCTCGTGTATCCGTGAAGTTGGGTTTTCTACTTTCACATCATCTCTTTTGATTTTCTGTGGAATTCCACGGTTACGAATTGTATGAAGCGCTGATCTCCCGTCACCATACAGCCCTGCACAACGGAACACATGCATTCTCCAGTTACATATCTTCGATGCATCTATCCATTCGTTTTCTGCTTGCAAGTACAATTCACCTTTTGTTCCAGGTTTACAGTTTACATCTGAATCTTCGCTAACCCATTCGCCGTCATGATCACCGTATACGGATGTGCTTGAGGTGTAGCCTATCCAAGTATTCTCCGATACAATGTCCTTGAGAGAGATTCCAGCACTATTTAACACTGGATCGACACCAGCCTTCTGAATACTTTCATCAAACGGTGGGATGGTAACAAGTATGTGCGTACAATTGGGTAGTATCTCACGAATTTCCTCGTATGAATCAAATTGGATTGAGTGAACATTTGCTATTTCATTTCCGCTACTAGAAGTACCTCGTGTTGTTCCGTAGACCTTTTCAAAGTATGGCTCTGTGCTGTTGTTGGTGGAAAGGATAGCTGCACCTCTCCTTGCAACAATTGTACCGATATTACCGAGCCCAAACACAAGTAGCTGTCTCTTGTTTGCTTGAGTATTACTAAATGCGAAAAGAGTGGGTGAGATTATTGTCACCAACAAGCATATTATGGTGAATCCGCCACTATTACGTGCCATGATGTTTTAGCTCTCCTCCCCGTCCCCACTGCNAAACAACAGTAGAGTTGTCTCGGATCATAACTACAAGATAACTTGATGAACATGAGCTGGATAATAGGGGTTGCATCTTCTCTCTCGGTGGCGGCAGTAGCTTTTCTCTTCAGAGCAGGGGGCACCACCTCCGCTGGAGGAGATGAATCTCAGATATACGCGGAAGTTGATGAGTTTGAGTTGGAGGCGATGAGATTAGAACTTACGCCAGTTGGAAGATTTCTGCATATGGCGGTAGAATTCTTTGCCGATGATATTCAAGAATTGATCTATGTCGGCCAGATATTACGAGAGAATCGAGGACTTCTCATTCTTCTCGTTGGTGGTGTATGCTCAATGATGATGGCGTTAGTGGCAGGATTAGAGAATGTCGATATTCTGAAGGCACTCGGCCTGTCCACAGCGTTGTATGGCATAACAACTGTACTGGTTGCAAAATCTGCGAGAAGGCTTGTCCTTAGTAGTGCTCAACAGGGCAAGGCAAAGCTGACCATGACTGATGTGCGAAAGATGATGGATGCTGTCCCAAAAGAAGAATTCTGTGATTTGGATACATGTGATGAGTCACTAATTAAAAAGATGCTTTCAAATCGAGGTGTAGTACAAATAGAGTCCACAAGTAACAGGGAGGATCTCATAAAACAGCTACACCGAGCAACAAGAAGAAGTAGAAGTTGTTGCATTTGTATGTCGAACTTTCTTCGCGGAGAAAGTATAAGAGTGCTACCAAGGTGTCATCATGAGTTTCACACATCTTGCATCGATCAGTGGGCTTGTACATTTGTATCTGGGAGTTACAAACGACTTGATGCTAAGCATGGGAAACCTACATGTCCACTGTGTTGCACTTGCGTGACCACTGAATGACTTGAAACAGCTGCGATATCTCTGATGTGGATGTAATGCGGTGTATGTAGTAATAAAACAATGTAAAACTGTATTTAAGTAAACTGAAATACATCACCGGAGCTCACAACCAAGAGCTGTAGTTTCATTTCTAACTTTGAACTGTAACTCATCAATCTCTTCATTTGTCAAGGATCTATCCATTGAACGGTATGATATTCTGTAGCACCGTGATGAGCGTCCAGTCTTTGGATGTGTAAAAGAATCAATCAATTCAATCTTCTCCACGAGATCTCCAGCTGTAGACCTAACAAGGTCGAAGAAATCATTCTCCACAAAGCCGCCATCATTTGCATTCTCACCACTAATCCAGAATGCAATGTCCTTGAAAACAGGTGGGAACTTGCTGTAAGGCTGAAACTCTACAATCTTGCCTTTTTCAAATTGAGAATGGAACCTTTCATCATCTGACCAAAACAAGCGAATATCAGGTATTTTGAACAATATCATGGCAAGTCGTTCTAAGCCTAGTCCAAAAGCCCAACCCCTCCTATCAGAACGATTTGACATATCCAACACTTGTTCATGGATTACGCCACACCCTAACACCTCCATCCATTCATCATTGTGATATATCTCCAACTCAAAGGATGGTTGTGTGAATGGAAAGAAATCATCGTTCCATCGTTTCTGAGTAGGGCCAAATAGATGATCCATTAGACCTTCTAATGTTTCTTTAAGATCTGCTTCGATAAGTTGACACTCTGGACTTTGTAACCATTGTTCACCATTTAATCCGTTGGCTCCATTCATAGCTGCAGGGTCCATCAATTTGACACCTTCCATTTGATGGAAGGCAGGATAATGTGTCGCATCAATTTCATCACGTCGGTAGACATCTCCACAACATAGGAATGCATCGACACCAGACCGCAAGTGTTGTGATTGATGAGCAGATGTATGTGTTCTAAGCAGCGTTTCATCGGTTACATAATACGTGTCACTGGGTGCACGTCCAGGATGGTCGGGCGGTATAAGTAAATCATCAAAGCATTGTTGAGTAGTAACAATTGGATCTTCGGCGTCAAAGATTTGGTACGTTGTGTTGGTGCTAGTCGATAGACCCGCAAAGTATTCTTGAATTTTGGACCGAATAATTCCAATAGGATGCGATGGACGTAAATGCAGGTCACGTCCGACAAGAGAGGCAATATGTGGTGTTATGTTATTGGACGGGTGAGGTTGGAGATATCTTGATGGAATTTTGTATTTCCCAAGCGTTAATGATGATTCTTCTGTGGAAAAGGGTTGCGTTACTGCTGCTGCTGCCTTGAGAGATAATGAAAACGCAGAAGCTGCAGAGCGCTGACGATGTAGATTGCAACGCAATGCATGCCTAGCAGCGTGGCGGCATATCATGGTTGCCGACAAACAACGTGAGACGAAGTAGTGTACTGTGAGGAGGAGAGGAGGATAATAGTACGTAAAACCCCTATGTAGAAAACGAAAATACGAGCATTTTCAATTTTCCCATAGAGAAATAAATACAAAGAATCGAGAATTTATATGTTTTTGCCTATGCCTATAGGGGCTGCCATTTTCATTGCTTTTTGCTTTTGGCAGTCAGCAGCCGGGGTTCAGTTAGATAGGGTTCAGTTCATCATTGGTATCTTCCTATTACTTCTTGATCTGTGGCCTCATTACTGTGCATACTTACTGTAAATTGCTTCGTGACGTTAGGTGCACCACACTATATTATATCGTTATGGGACAAGCACCGTCTATAGCCAAGCTTCCGCCGGAATGGGAAGCACTCCTTCCCAACATTACTAGAGACGATATCTTAAAATCAGCAAAGCGTGTGAAAATATCTAAAGATCGGAGAATCTATCTCGATGGTGAAGAGTTTGATCTAGACGATCGACTCGATATTGCATTGGCCATATTACGAGACTTTCCGCATTTGAAGGATGTAAGATTCAAGCTCGTGCCCGGCAGACTAACAGAGGAAAGATTCTGGGGAGCAATTTTCTTACATCTTGGCGAGACTGTTGAGGCGGATCGGGTTATTGAAAATACTGTGGGCAAACTTGAAATTATTGAGGAGATTAAGATTAATAATGATGATGGCCCCGCTGAATCCAACAATACTGATGACAGCAACAATATTAATGTAGAACAAGATATTCCACCTTTTTATCTTGAGGAATTCAAGGTGCAAGAGGAGCATATCCATCGATTACAAAGAAGTCTACGAGAGGCCAACCAAAAAATTCGCACGCTCGGTTTGGAGTTACATAAGGAACGCAAGAAACGGCACGCAGAAGGAGTAGAAAGAAATAGTAGTTTACAAAATGGACAACGGGTTGGTGGTGACAATAATGAGGATATACTGCAACATCGAGACTCGATTGGCTCTTGTCCGAGATGTAACTCATTCTTAGCCCCTCCCAAACGCCAACATAAAGGAGAGTGGGTTATGCATGAAGACTGTAGAGAATTCTTAAAGCTTGACGACCATCTAAAGGATAACCTACGGAAAGAAAAAGAGAAGCGCATCAATGAAGTAATGGCCCAGATGAAATTTATACTGGATTCAGATTCAATTGCGGATAGTTATGGCTTTTGGGATTGTTGTAAAAGTGAGGAGTATTCTTCTGAAGGATGTAGTTAAAGTATATTCAACAACTTTATTACTTCTTCCTTGATAATGTTCTCTGTTTCTCGGCCGCAACAACAATCTTACTTGAATCAACTAATAAGCCTTTCCTGCCTCTTACGATGCGAATGTATTTCAAGGCATCACTATCAGACGCAGTTGTCAAGTCTCCATGATCTTCTCGTTCATCTTCAGTTGTTGGGACCCAGAAGGGATCTTCTTCAAGAACCTCCCAATGCGAAAACACAAGTTGTGGAGCTGTTACTTCACCGCTAGATTTCTTGAGAAGCTCTGGTGCCAGTCCAAAAGACTCTGCTTNCAAGTTGTGGAGCTGTTACTTCACCGCTAGATTTCTTGAGAAGCTCTGGTGCCAGTCCAAAAGACTCTGCTTGTGGAATTGTTGCAGTAACCTGTATTAGATCTGTACCATCTACCATGGCATCGGTAATTACTCGACCACGCCTCTTTGACAAAACTGCATGTAAAGGCCCTAAACCTGCCAAAGAGGAGTGTAAAGTGAGTTTCAAATGGCCTTCAACAATGCGTGCAGGTCTGGATAGCAATGCACATCGAATGCCTGATCTTAACGCTGCAACCACCATGCCTCCACTAAGGTCTTTTGCAGGTGTATATTTGCCGCAATCTTCTTTCATGGCGATTTCTACCGACTCCAAAACGACAGCTACGCCTTGAACTGGTTCTTCGCATAGCGGTCCTGCACGCATTGCTAACTGGAAGCCAGCCAACGCACTCCCACGCATATCTTGTCTCCACTTATCCAAGGCGGCAGTATCTGCCTCGGATGAAGGCGTATAATCGCTGGTAGGACCGCATCTTGCTACATCTAGTCCCAATCTCAAGCACTGTTGGACCATGTTGTATTCATCTAGACCATCAACATTTTCTGGCTCGTCTTCGTCATTCTCATTACTACTCTCTTTTTGCGGGATGTATACTTCACCATTGGCTGAGCACACTGCTTTCACAGATAGTCCTTTGTATAGATTTGGAGCCTCTAGCAAAGCATTACCATTATCGTCAATATCATCCAACGAGTCTAAGAGTGTTGTCAAGGCAGATTGTGGTGTCAGTACAGACTCTTCGTTATTGCATTTCAAAGCTTTGCCAAGCGCAATGATGTCTTCGTCACAACCTTCTATGAGTTTCTTCTGCTGAATGCATTCATACACTGAACGATAAAGAGGAACGACCCGAATAGTGATTGCAGCGCCACGACCTGAAATTGCAGCTCTACAACGACCTCTGTTTGCAGAACCCAAACCTTCTTCATCGCAATACGGTGGAATAGTGGTCTGTCGTAAAGGTGCACTCTTACTTTCAATGAATGAATCAAAGTCTTCCTCATTGGGAAACCATGTGGTTGTTTCACGAAATGATGTGATCGGGTCTGATGTCCTCACTTTGATGTTGCCTT
>JALLBI010000529.1:0-10579 GCA_036940125.1 Mediolabrus comicus
ATGGATGATCGTTCGAATGAACGAATGCCATTCTCTCATCAGAGTGGATGGTTGCGCTACGATCCTCATGAACCGCCGCAACAACAGCGATACGATTACGATAGACGCGATCCTCGTGGAGATCGGCGCTATGGACCGCCACAACAACAGCACTTCGATCAATTCAATCGCTACGGACCGCCACAACAGCAGCGCTACGATCAACGCAATCACTTCGGACCGCCACAACAGCAGCGCTACGATCAACGCAATCGCTATGGATCGCCACAACAGCAGCGCTACGATCAACGCAATCGCTTCGGACCGCCACAACAGCAGCGCTACGATCAACGCAATCGCTATGGATCGCGGCAACAACAATCGAGACCATTGTCTAATCATAGCAATGATCGTGAGCATTCAGGACAATATCGAATGCAGAAATACGCACGACTTTCACACCAACACCATTCGCCTGCCATGCAGATTCAGCCACAATTTCAACCAAATTTCCCCGCCATCCGCTCTTTAAGTGAGTTAGTTCAAAACGCGGCACTAAACGACTTCCAATACATATCAATGTACAATATCGCGCCATTATGGAATGCGATGTCAAAGCTTGCGGCTAGTGGGAGAGATCAACCTCAAGATGATAATCAAATTGATATGCAGACCATGCTCCAACATCTTCGTCGACTCATTCAGTTCACACAAGACAAAGTAAGATCTCTTCACGGCAGAGCATTATCTCTCATTGTCCATGCCTTTGCCAAGATTATTACCACATTACAAGGGAATGGAGGCAGAGACAATTGCGTCATGGAAGCTTTCCGTGATCTTTTTCTTGATAATGCGAGCCATCTTGAACTTTTTGAGGATGTGGCAAAGTGTATTATCCAAGAGGAGAACTACGGTGGCTTCAATAGTCAAGAAACTTCCAACCTTCTTTGGGGGTACACTAAGCTTGGCATTGTTCACCAAGACTTGTTCCATGGTTTCGCGGAACACATTGTTGGCCTACGAACCCTTGAAGGATTTTCCAGTCAAAGTGTTTCAATTACTCTTTGGTCAATTGCAAGGTCTGGACTTCCTCATCTTCGGCTGTTTCAAAAGTTTGCGGAGCACATTATCCGACTACCAAACCTAACCGAATTTTCTCCACAACACCTTACAAATATTCTATGGGCTTTTTCAGAAGCTAAAATTTCTCACACACCTCTGCTTAACAAAATTTCTGATCAAATGATCAGTGACATGATGAGCATGATGTCGTGAGGGAGACACCTCATCCCAAGGCGAAGATTGAATACGCTGTAAACTAAAAAGAAAAGTTTTATCCATCATCTTTGCTTTGACTTGGCCCCGGCAACCTCTAACCATACCCTCTTTCGTTGCCCATGAGATTGGATTATCCCTCGATTATCCTTAATGATACCACTACGACAAGACGACTTTAAGCGTTGACCATGTGCCCACTGGCCCCCCAAAATAAGCCCAAAATAGCAGATCAATATGGCATATGATGCACCCTTGCCACTCCAGTCTGTCACAAGGGCTCTATGCCACAGAGCATATGTTCGCTTGTACTTGGAATATAAAGCTGTACAATAGCGTATATTCCATCTCATACCATGCGCCAGCATTCTTGATAATTGAATTGCTACCTACATGCAATGTAAATGATCTACTAGCAGCTCCATATGACATAAGATGCAAGGTTATCTCCAACCTACACGTGGAACATGTCCTCCTCCCTCCTCACACAAGATATGCCTCATGGCCGCCGCCTCTCCTATCTACCAGCACAAAGAGCAATAATCATAATAATATCTCCACACTGACCCCCCTCAGCAAGAAGATGAACGCCAATCGAAATCAAGTCCGCACATACAGTCCACATCAACTTACAAGTAATTTATGTTCGATTGTAAATTTGCAACATCATAACGATAAATTATTTCAGACGGCAGGAGATCTTATCTTGGGCAAAGAAGTTCTGTTAGATGATTTCAAGCCTAATCATCTTTCCTTGCTCTTATGGGCCTTTGCGAAAGCCGACCACCGCAACGGGGCTTTATTTGATGTAGTTGCCAATCACATTTGCCAACTCCCATCATTGAAAGCCTTTGATGCACAAGCTCTATCAAAGTGTCTTTGGGCCTTTGTAACAGCCAACCACCGCCATCGGGCTTTATTTGAGGTAGTGGCCACACACATTTGCGAACTTCCATCACTGGATGACTTTAATTCACACAGTCTATCGAATGTTTTGTGGGCATATGCTAGGTTAGATCATGTTGATACACAACTTTTCAACACGGTAGCTAATTATATTTGCAGCATTGATTCCCTGGACAACTATAGTCTTCAAGATGTTTCCATGATAGTCTGGTCATCAGCGAAGGTTGGCTGTTATAATGAAGCACTTTTTGATAAGATCGCATCATACATTGTGCATGATAAAAACCTGTTGACGACCGAGGTCAATATGAGAGAAATAACCATGTTGATTTGGGCCTACGCTACAGTCGAATCGTCAAACCACCCCGTATTATTTGAGGCTTTGACGGATCATGTGCTGTCGCTCGACAACTTGGATTCATTTAATTCATTTGCACTGACAAATCTAATTTGGGGATTAAATCAATTCACTACACCTCCAACGGAACTGTTGTATAAAGTGATTGATGCGGCTGTTAACCAAGATGAAGCAAGAGCCTTGGTAAGAATCTCTAAATCGCTCTTTCCGGGCAAAAAAGAAATATGTCTTGAAGGCCTCACCAACAAATGCAATGATACAAATTGTGAAAAACTTCACCTTGATGATGACACAAAGTTGCTGGAAGTATTAATTAAGCATCGATGGGAGAAGCTAATTGAAGAAGGTATGTACTCTTGGATTTTATATATTCTGGTCATGTCTTTCGTTGCATTAATCTCATTTACACTTACTTATTCCAACTCAATACAGAAGAGGAGGAAGCCACAGAAGAGGAGGCCATCCCTAATGACTCACTCTCTGAGGAAGATGAGTCTTCAACCGTCGACATAGCGTCACTTGACATTCAAGACAATTCTTCTTTGGTTGATCAACAGCAGCAGCTTCAAGCGCTTCAAGTAATGAAGGATCAGGTTGAGAGTTATCTCAAGGAGAAAGAGAGTAAACGGGAGCAGATGCCCTCCTTCGGTGAAATCGACAAATCATCAGTCGATGACGCAGGCAAGGCGAAGATGGCTGCTGAGAAGAATGGTGTATCCAAACCTTCGAGGAAAACGGATAAAAAGGATCCAACCAAGTTTGGCTATACTTCCGAATTGCAGTATGATAAGATGAGATACACACTCATCTTATCTCTGATCAAGTCCGAGTTTGCTGCAAAAGTACCACTGTTAACAGAGCAGTGTGTCAGAGTACTCCTTCATGTCAGTCCGCATGATTTACACGTCATCTGGCTCAATCATTGCGCAACACAATACGCTGGATCCAAGGGGCATTGTAATTTACATGCTGGTAACGGCTGTCGCGAAGGATATGATATGGAGAATTGTGCATCTGTCATCGCTATGATAGCCATTGCTGAATACTTTGTGGAGTTGACAGATATTAAGTTTGACGATGTTGTGGAGCATGTTCAATGTGTCAATCTTCGTGAGTTCTGCCTTACGAATGGAAGTAAGTTTCGGAGATGCACCATTGGAAGTGAAGAAGAAACGGATCCACTTGTCGGAATCATCAATCTCTTTTTGGATGCGTTATCTAAGCTCAAGGTCTACACAATTGTTGCTTCATCTGCTGGTCGAACATGTGGCATTGAAGAGCTTGTTCTGAAGAAACTGAAGCGTCCTTCCCGTCGTTACATTATGATCTGCCGAAGGACACTATGGCACCTCCAATTCAATGTGGTGAAACACCATGCAAAGTCTGAACAAGAGAGTGCACAGATTGTCACCAGACAGTTGGAGAATTTTTGCTCTAGTTTCCTCACGCCGGCTCTCAAATCGGCCGAGAAGACAGTTATCAAAACTCTTGCTGATTTCTTGAAAGGCAACAGCGATCTCCCCTTTGTCTCACATGATCCCACTAAGCTGGATGACGAGATTGAGAGTTCAGATTATTTGTCGAAAAAAGAATACGTTGATAATCTTCTCAGAGCTTTTCGGATTATCCTCAAGGCTGACGAGGACGCACAAGCTGAAGGTCAAGTACATATTGTTGAACGTTATGCCCAAAATCACTATGCTGAAATAAAGGTGTGGCTTGGAAACATCGCTCCCGCAAGCTGGCAGAACCTTTATGTCCGTGATCTTCACTCCAATATGAGCCGAAATGGAGGCGTAGTCGGTGGGGCAAGACAAAAGGAAAAGGCTGAAAAGAAACAACAAGAGCTTATCAGACTTGCTGAAGCTGGAGTGCCATTCTGGGCCAAAGCATTAAAGGGTGATATTACTGCAGAAGTTGGTCAGCGTGTCTTTCGCACATGGAAAGGAAAGAAGACATCACAAGACTTCCCACGGATTCAATTGAGCCACGGACAATTCAAGGAAGTCAACAAACTCTGCTACAAAAAGTGTCCAGATGTAAAAAATGTGGTGGTAGACTACACATATAGGGCTTTGAAGGGTATTATACCCAAGGGATATAGTCTCAAAGTTGCATTTGGTATGGCCAGTATGTCGGAAAAGAATGGCAATGCAATCCTTTGCTGGTATGAGAAAAAGAGTAGCAGCCACACATAATATATGAAATAATAAATAGTCTTCTTTACATGGAACAATGTTTTACTGTCGTAATCTTTGACATTGGGTGTGTTCGGGCGGCTGCGGCGAGGAGCTGCTTCTTCCTCCGATTCATTCTGCTCTTGCTAGGGAGAAATTCTTCGACGTCATCTCCCATGTCTATCGCGAGGATGGCAGCAATAACATCTGGGGTATTTGGATCATCTCTAGCTGAAATAGTTTTCTCTGGCGTGGCAATGTTTAGGTCAACAACATCTTCGCTGCGCCAACGAGGGTTGCTGTCTACAATCTTCATATCTCTGCCAAACTTCGTTTCTGGCCTTCGAGCACTACGACGACGGAGCTGATTGCGTCCACTGCGGGTATTGAGACCTGGAATGAACCACGTCTCTTCATTTTCATCATAAATTGCTCTCTCCTGATAAACAGATTGGAGGTGAGGGGGGATTACACTGTCAATGATGAATTCCTTCAGCTTCATTTGTTTGGACAGGTCTCGTATGGTGTCTGCCCCAGCTAATTTTAGACGCGACACCTCTTCCTCCAAATCCTTCATTTCTGCTTTCGCATGCTGGTACTTGAGGTAAATCTTCTTCAATTTCTTGGTCTTCTTTGCAACTTCCTCGTTCACATCATAATACTTTTCTTCTAAGTCCAGCTTTTCTTCCGCCTGCTCATTTAACTTTCGTTGCAACAACAGGTCATTTTCTTGTTTGGCAACGAGTTCTTGATTAGCTTTTCGTAGAGCAGCTTCCTGTTTTGCAGCGTTGGAGGCGATTTCACCACCAACCATTAGCCTCGCTTCCATATCCTCTAGCTTCTTCTGCAATTTAATTCTGTTGTTCTCCGAATTCAGCCTTGCCTTTTGTTCTTCCTCGAGCTTTCGCTGCAATGATGTTCCTCCATCAGATGATGCTTCCAGCTTTGGTGATTGTGTCTCTGCACCAGAGGAGGACATTTGTGCAAGCTGTTGCCGAAGTTGGGCAATTTCTTCCTGATATCCGCGAAGAAGAGCGTCTTTGGGATCTTGATTAATCAGTGGTTTATTCTTGATGTTCTTGGCACGGTTTGCGTATCGCAGCGTTGACAATGATTCATCGACGTTACAATCTGCTGGACCAGCATTGGCCAACATGACAGTTTTAGTATTACCCCCGAGGGAATCTTGGAGAATGCGCGTCAGCTTGGAATCACGATATGGGACATGATGTTGCTTTCCATCTGAAAGAGCACTGATGACATTTCCCAGTGCACTCAGTGAGAGGTTTATCTTTGTTGCCTCTTTCAGACGTTCTCCAGTAGCTCCAGTTTTAGATTGCCTCTCGGATCCTGCCAAATCAACGAGATTGAGTTTACCTGCTCGGATGTTTTCATTACCATAGTCATCGGTAGAGGAGCACTCAACAACTATACTGAATATGGAATGGGACCGTGAGGATTGACTATTCATTAGTGTGCTCCCGACTGATCGATTTTGCTTGCCATCCTGAAGGACAGAATTGATCTCATTGACAGATTTGACTACCTTTGTGGTTAGACCTTGGACGTAGACTCCACCGTTTGATTCCCGTAGCTCAAGACTCGTCTGCGACTTGTTTGTTGCTGTTGCTACAAGAAGGTCTCGAATTTCTTCGTTATAGATCTCATAGTACGATGCATGGACAAGGTATCGATCCTTTGCGCTATTCAAAGCAATGTGGTCAAAGATATGCTCAAAGGTGTTGGGGATAATACTCCCTTCCATCGTATAACTTTTGCCGGCTCCTGTCTGGCCATACGCAAATACGGTGCCGTTATAACCATCGAGCACTGATTCAACAACTGGAGCAGCGGCGACATCGTAGATCCTCCTCTGTGTAGACGTTTCTGAGAAGACAGCATCAAATGTAAATTGCTTCGAGTATTCTTTGCTCTCTAGTACAATCACGCCCTCATCTTCGTGGGCTGCACAACATACTTTGCGGCCGGCTTGCTTCTCTCTATCGTTGAGTGGGCGTAGGCGAAAGGCAACTTTGATGGCTTCAGAGGAGTTGTTCTTCAATGCTTCGAGCGACCGGCTGTTTTCGTCTAGCATAGTACGTCAAAGATCTTGCCGTCTGTCTACACGGCGTAGATTACACTCAACAATGCAGATGTCTTCGCCGGCAAAAAAGAAGGTCCGCTGATGCAAATATTGCGGCGATGGCTGTGCTCTCTCTAGAGAAGAACTGCCTACGCTTTGGCTTAAGATTTTGATTGTATCTACGATAGAAGGAAGTTCGAACAAAGCGAAAAGGAGGATTTTTTCCGAAAGAGAGAGAAAACCTTCGAAAAAATCCGCGGCGGCACTTCTCACCACCACCACTTCGACCGTTTCTTTGTGATGAGATGTGGTGATAAGGATAGGTATAGACATTCTCCTGAAATTATTCCTCACATTCACATGAGCACTGATCCAGCATTCTGCTTCTCCCTCCTCGAGGAAGAGCTACAAAGAAATTTTGCTGAATCACTTACGAACGTCGTATGTTCTGAGAACAATAACGATTCTATCCAGAGACTTGACGCATATTGCTCCTCTCTAAATAAGCAAACATCAACGCCACTTGCAATACTTGGAGAGCAAGGTAGCGGCAAGAGCGCTCTGCTAGCCAATTGGGCACGCAGCCGACAACGGGTCGCCAATGACGACGAACACATATTCTTTCACGCAATCGGGTGCTCAAATCTAAGTTGTGAGGTATCACATCTGCTGCTAGCAATACTTGTATCTACTAATGACGGCAGTCTTCAGAGTGTCGATGTTTACAAGTGCCTTTCTGTCTTTTGGACCAGCATAGAGTATTAGCTCCCTTGTCCTCCCAAGCTTGTTGTATCGATACAAATGTACATATTTAGCTTGAATAAATGAAATGTTTATATTTATATATCAAATACACCACAGAGATACCAGTAGTTTGAGCTCTCGTAGTATGATTGGTTGTTGTCGTAGTTGATAAAGTCGAATGTGCCAAAAGAATTCACTTGGCTTGCCACAGAATCAATATCAAAANAGAGCGCTCAGCTAGCCAACTGGGCACGTAATCGTCAACAGGTCGCCAATGACGACGAGCACATATTCTTTCACGCAATCGGGTGCTCAAATTTAACTTGTGTATCACATCTGCTGCGTCGTCTCATACGTTGGCTTGTGAAACAGTTCACTTTGACAGATGATATTGATTTGTCTGACGACGATAAGCTCCCTTGGATGCTTCCACGACTACTTGAACGTGTTTCTAAGAAGGGGAAGGTCATTATTGTCCTAGATGGAATACAGAACTCAAAATCATCTCATAATGACATAGGATTAAAGTGGTTGCCATCAAGCATACCTTCCAACGTTTGCCTGATTGTATCATCAACATGCGGTAGTATAGATGCCAATCCCACGTCGGATTATGCAAAGCAGCAGCTGTTGAAGTCGCAACGCATATGTGACGAAATTGAGAGAAGGAAGTGGTCAACCATTAGGTTGAGTCCCATAGTTTGCAAGGATTCATCAGAATCGATAGCGCAAATATTATCACGCTTCAATTCCGAAATTAATGGGCATATGCTAAATAGATCATTAGCTCTACTGTTCATCTCGAGGCATGGGTTGCATGAGGATGAACTCTTCGATTTGCTTGGACGAATGACTCATCAATCTTGGTGGAATGAGACTCAGCAAAGCAGTGTTGTTTCCCTTAGCAAGGCCGAGACGCTATCACTAACTGGCGAAGATAAGAAGGTCCTTGTAGAGAAGCTGTGTTTGCTTGGAGTGGTGTGTATCGATACTAAATTGGGTCTGCTGCTGGCGATGCCTGCAAACAACTCCATCCTACGCAACGTCGTTTATGAGAAATGCATCACTTCAAATGCGAGAGAGACTGAAATTAGAGACATACTCATCGAGTACTTTGAGGCCAAAGATCCATCGCCTCGTTATTGCGAGGAAGTCCCGTGGCAGCAGCAAAAGAACATGAGCCCCAACTTGAATAAAACCATTGTAGATTTACGTGTACTGGATATCATGTTTAATAGCGACCTGAAGCATGAATTATACCTGCATCTGAAGCGACTAGTCCTAGGCGGTAACTTCGACATTGTGTATGAGTTTAATAAATCTGTGGAGAAATGGAAGAAGAAGGAAAAGCCAACTTCGACTCGTCTGGCTTTGATGTGCTTGTTCATAGCTGATGTATTGATGTATTTCGATACTAAATTTGCCAAGGAGCAAACAGAATTCCCTCCATTTCTGAGAGACAACATAAGTCAAGCTGAACGCTTCTTGGAAGATTTACACGACCCAGATGGCGTGCTGATTTCTTCTTCTGCGTCTGCTGTACCAAAACCAACCAAATTCTACTTCTACAGTAGATGGCTTTGGGTGAATTGGCCACTAATTGCACTGAAAACGAGTGCGGGCACTCAGAAGGTGGATCCGGATCCTTCTAACCCTACTCAAGTAAAAAAGACGGGTAGTGAAGAACATGTTGCTATCAACACTGAAAATACTGTCCGAGAGAGTGCTCTCACTCGCACTGAGCCACTTCCTGAGGCGCTGGTAACGAAGCTAGAAAAGATGAAGTCATCTGATACCTTGGAAACACAAAAGAAGAATTCCTGCACAACTACTGCTATTCCTTTCTCGAACAGCAGGTACGAAAAGAAATTACAGGAGCAGCTACTATTACGCCCAAGTCATGTCGAGTCCATGGAGCAGAAGGAACGCGATGCCAAACAACTGTTGGACGCACTGAAAATTGAGCGAAAGAAAAGAGAGTCACTCTTGCAGGGCTTGCGTGATGATGAAGCACTCATCTCTACGGCAGCTGCCCACTCAAAGCAACGTCAAGAGAAGGATGATTCAAAGATTTCAGAGATACATAGACGATCTATCGAAATAACGAACCTCCATGGTAAGGCCGTGAGTATCGAATCTAGACTCACAGAGATACTGATAGCATTAGATCAGTGCGATCCGGCCAATTTGCGTCGACACGAAGAGCTTGAGCAGCAAATTCTCCTTGCAAAACAGCAAATATGCGATGTATCTCGTGAAGGAAAGTTGATGCTGGAAACGGCATCTAAAGCTCAGCAGGAAGCTATAACTGTCAAGTCGGAGAGTCTTCTTGTCAATAAGCAGAGGGAGAAGATCAGACCCAATATAGAATCCCTCCAAAGTCGGATTAATGAAGAAGAAGATAGACTGAAACAGGCTCGAGTGAAGTCTTTTGATCCTAAAGCTTTCTCAAAGAAGCTACAAATTGAGGGTATCCTAGCAAAGCGAAGACAAGATAAACTGATGAGGCGCATGGTAACTGCTAATCGACCTAATCTTGATCTTGAGGCAATGGTGGCAGAACATCCAATGTCAAAGCTTGTCGTATTAGGCCTATCGGACCCACAAGATATTGCAGCCAAGTTCCAGCAAGGTAAAGAGAAGGCTTTGGATCTTCAACAAGAGCAAGAATCAGTCGAGAGCAGGCTAAAAGAGAAACAAGCTGAGCTCAATCGACTCCATATTCAGTTAAATCAAATGGATCTAGCAAACAGCTGTGCCAAGAGTCCTAGTCCTGTTATGGCTACCGATCCGAAGAGTTCGGAGAATATTGAGTTACTACAGCGACAGAATCAACTTGCGGTCATGACGAAGCTGACGACAAACGTCAAGCATTACCTACTCGCCTTGCGCGAAAAGGTTCAGTCAATAGAGCAGCAACATGATAGTTTCCGTGACTTTATAGACACAAAGGACGAGTCAAACATGGATTCAAATACCAACAGGGTTATTACTTTGGTAAAGGAATTGTGTGACGATTTCTTACATTCGCAAAAATTAGCCACGAAGTCTTCGCCT
>JALLBI010000530.1:0-10574 GCA_036940125.1 Mediolabrus comicus
GGATTCTGGATGCAATACTCACAGCGCTGTTGACAACTGCAAAGCAAATGCATTGCATAGAACGCTTCCATCAATATGTGCCGCCATCATTGTTAATAAAAACTCGGCTATGATCAATTGTAGGTAGTGAAAAATCCCGCTGCCATTGAAATTGCAACTTCAAATATATATTGAAGAAACTCCATCTGACGGCTGTCAAGAATACTACGCTGGTCACAATAATATATGGAGAGTACCAACATCACAAGTATTAAAATGAGGGACGCCACCACCGTTCCTTCGTCCATACCAGCACATCGGTTGCTGCCAAGGTCTCGCAGTGACACCCGCACCTGTGACAGGTTGCCTTCACATCCGAAACCGCCGCCGGTGGCGGCGAACCCACCCCCAATGAACATTACCCCAGACATGCCAGCTCACAACAATCCGTCTTCATTGTATGAGACCGGGGCACCGGCATCTGAAGTCGGCAGTAGCGAGCATAGTGCCCCCTCCCCCGCCTTTGCGTCCTTTTTCGGATCGAGATGCTCTTCTCAATATGGTAGTGATGATGTTGCCCCTCACCAACAACCAGCACTCACCCTACAGAAACATGAATTATTTCATCATCAACACAAAGTCAAGCCATTCCCTACTATTGGATCCCCAATTAGCAAGCCATCCATCATATCCACTCATCTTGGATTGACGATGCCATCGATGCCATCCGGGAAGCTTGGGGGAAAGAGCCCAAAGAAGCGAAGTCTTGAAGAGGGAAATGATGTGTCAGTGTCAGACCGCGCAGAAGATGACCAACCACATACCCCAAAGTACCGATGTATGCTGCAAGAATTGAGTCTCAACTCACCTGCTCTATCATCTGCATCCAACACCCCAGAGGAGGGTGGGGCATGTAAGAGTGTCGAGCCGGCCCCTTTCCGACGACCTCCTAATATTCCTTCATTTGTAAGGAAGAAGGACTGCATTATGGAAGCAGGCACTTTTGAGTCTCTATCATTTTCTGCAGGAAATAGTCCCATGCGGACCCCAGATGAGGGGCCATTCTTCGCCATGAAGACCCCAGATGAGGGGCCATACTTCGTCAGGTCACCGGGAAAGTCCTCTTCTACTCCCACTACTGCGTCAAGTTCTTTTCATTCTCTACGCAGTAACCGAACATCTATTGGGCACCAAAACTCACCATTTAAGATGTTATCGCCACACAAGACGTTACCCCCTCGTCTTGAAAGGGGTAATTCACAAGGCTCAAATGATCAAAATGACAGTGCCTTCTCGCCAACGAGATTTCCAGCATCTTCGCCTTTTGTTTCCTCTCCGACAAGATTTGCATCTTCTTCACCCATGATGACTTCCTCGCCATCACATCGTGTAGTCCCTCTGAAGATTCTCTCTAGAGATGGAAGTCCTGCGGCATGTGCACAAATTGCATCCGCTACGGCAGCTATGCCAAACCTGAGCATGGATCACCTCCCTTATGATCCATCAACATCTTCCCAGGCAGTCATGTCTTCTCCCCTAATTAGATCCTTGGATCAAATTGCCAAGAAAGATTCAGCTAAAGAAGATGGAAAGGACGATTTACTGCCCAGAGCGGCTATACCCTCCCTGTATGCAACGTCTCCAAAGACAAGTGATGAATACCCTCAGTTACCAAGAATCAAGCTGACTCCTAGAAGTAAGAGCAACTATGCTTCGTTAATGCTGGATTTGTCCCCGAGTAAGAAGACTATGCCATCTCTGAAGTTGGCTTCTACCAGACACAGAGAAGAGAGTTCAGGTGACAGAGAAGATGTAGAAATGGATTCGCTTCTAAGTGGCTTTGGGCATCATAAAGTGGATGTTGACGAGTCGAGGAACGCGAAGCCTTCACTGAGTAACAGTTTTCTCGGTAGAGTTGAGAGCGAAGAATCTGAAATGGCGGCGATAGCTCGTGAACCGCTATACATGCCTTCATTCAAACCCTCGCGTCAACAGACAACACCAATGAAATCAATCACGCTCAAACCACCCGAATCTGATCGGGATGAGAGTGTTGGAAGCCCTAGTTTTCTACCAAAGTTCCTTCCGGGGACAAAGTCTCGTTCTTTGTTTGACTCAACTCATGCTTATGATCCAGTTGAAGGAATTCTTCGCGCTGATGCGATAGCAGAGGCGGCTAAGTCCAACGAAGAGTTAACAGATGATGAAAGTGACTCCGAGGAGCCGGGATCTGACTTTGTACTTTGCTCTCCGAAGGTTAATGCTTCCAAAATGCTTCATGGCATGGAGAAACGACCTAACAGAGGAACTTTGTTCCCTCCTAAAGCTGGTGCTCGCGCAGAGTCGCCCTCGTGTGGTAGACCCAGAGCAAGTAGTATTGGAAGCATCAAGAGGAGAAATCGAAGCTTCTCTTCCCCCGCTCCTCCCACGATCGCGGAGGAGGGATTTCCAAAGTTTGAAGAAAACCCCAACAAAGACTTGGCATCAAATGAGAGCACGCTGTGTTCATTCTTTGATTGTAATGACCATATGAAAAGCCCTCTCTATTCTCACCAAATGCCACCGACTATCGGGTTCCCGATGAAAACTACGGGCTTGGATCACCCTAACAGTAGCTTGCTGTCCATTGCAAGTCTATGCGGATTGGATATTGTTGATGATGAATCTCCCGCTGATGAGTTGCGTGATAAAGTATCAGCATCACTTCCATCTGAATCGTCACAGCTATTCAAACATGCAGAAGAGTCCGAAACAGGCATGGGTTATGGGTGTTTTAGACCAATGCGTTCGGAATTGAGCTCAAACTCTTTGGGGCTATCTGTTGATTCAGCTGGCGACGCAGACCAAAGGGATTTGTTCACTCCTCCTATCACAACAATGCGGAACATGCATTCTCCACCTCCTCTTCCGAAGAGAGCTCCAAACTTTCAAAATATTATCTGAAGAGATGTCCATCAGAGTCCACTCTTCCTTGTACTATGCTATACCTGTTGTAAATGCTATTCACCATATGTGTATCTTTG
Source organism: Mediolabrus comicus (assembly GCA_036940125.1). Taxonomy (NCBI): domain Eukaryota; phylum Bacillariophyta; class Thalassiosirophyceae; order Thalassiosirales; family Thalassiosiraceae; genus Mediolabrus; species Mediolabrus comicus. The sequence goes on from JALLBI010000530.1 coordinate 3,003, forward strand.
TTATATTGCGCTAGCTAAAAATTGTGTAAAGCTAAATGCTATAATCTATGAAATATTATCTCTACTTGTCGCATGCAGCCTGTAAATGAAAAGTTAGGTTCCTTGTTGATAAAGCACAGAGCATGGAGCATATGCTCGACAAACATCATCATCAATAGCCGAACAATTGTTCGTTGTCTCGAAGCAACAAGATACATCCTTGCACACTTCACCACAGAACCGGCCATTCAAAGCGCAAAGAGCAGCCAAATCTGACGGAGGTGGAGGGATTAGTGCTGCGGGGACTGTGTCTGATGCAGTGGTGTTGGTTTGAATTGAATCATTTACGACTGATAAATTTGGTGAGGATGATGTGTCCTCAGATGTCATGGGGTTTTGAAGGTTGAATATGATAGTTTCGTTTGACAAAGCGCTTGAGTTGGTTGCTTGTGTCACTGCACTATCGTTGATGATTGTGCTTGTGTTCGTTACAGAGGTTTCGTTGAAGAATAGGCTTGTATTGATTGCAGGCAAGTCAAAATTGGTGATGGTTACGTTGGAGGTAGTGGTAGAATTGATCGTCGCATTGATTGATGTGTCAGGCAATGTTTCTAAAGACAGCGTCCCAGACTGTTGCAACCAGAGGCAGGCTTTGTAACCTTCGCATATAGCTTCATTCCCTGCGTTGCAAGACTCAATGAAAGAATCATATCCCAACTGCTCTGTATAACAACATAAACCATCCGTGCATGCATCAAGGCATTTGGCGCGTGCAGCCTCATTGCCATTAGCCAATAGCGCGATATTGTCTGCACCTGAACAAACGTCTTCAATTACCGTAATGTTTGCGATGGGAATCGTGGGCATACTTGAAAGAGATGGTTGTGATGACGGCTTGAATTGTTGTGAAGGAGAAAACGAAGTGGAGGGACTCATTGTAGTGGGTCTACTCCAGTCCATATTGAACACATTTACGGTTGGAGTAGATGAAGGCTCGGGTGAGAAAGATGGTGACGTTGATGGAAGAATGCTCGGAGAGATGGATGGTGTCATGGACGATGCTGGATCCATGGTTGGCCTGCTTGTCCACGCTTCGCTTTTCTGAGTCTCTTCAACATCTTCCCACATGCAAAACTTGTCGTATTCCGCACACAGATTTCTATTCTTTTGATAGACAAGGTCGTCTTGGCAGTTTGTTACAACATAATCCTTGGTTATGGCATCAGTGTATACACCGCTTGCTGATAACTCCAGTCCAGCTGCATATGGGTGACTGATCGTGGCCGCCTTACAACATTTCGAAGCTTCACAATACTGTTCACACATATCGTCCGCTGTCCCGACAAGCAGACCTCTTCCTCGTAATCTCGATGACCCTTCTTCACTCTTTCCATTGATTTGTTGGCAGATTGGCACAAGATTTAGTGGAGGAGTTCGAAGCACTCCATCTGTCGCGCCGTCCCATGGATCATGAAAAATATCACAGTATGGTCGGTATTGCTTGCACGCCTTGATACTCTTCGGATCATTAATGTCCCAGCATTTATTGCCACTGTCTGACATGATGTAACAACAAGATGCCGGATAGCATGCTTCCAGACACGCAGGAATACTCCCCGGTAAGTTCGAGGGAGAGCACCGTCCAGCAATATCTGATGGCGGTTCTACGACATAGTTCACAGAAGCTGACGGATTTGTTGCGTTCTTTGGTACGCTCACACCACTACCATCTTTTTTACTGCCATCCGTCGGACTCAGAAGCAGTACTACCCCCAAAATAGCAACAGCCATGACAATCAGCCCAACAGCAATGAAAATAGTTCTTTTTGAAAGGGAATGCTTTTCATGCCATCGAAGTTTTCCATTTCCTCTCCCTTTCCCATTCAGTAAAGCATGAAATAATCGTTCATCATTCGTCCGATCGGATGCTACTGCACTACCCACTGCTGAATAGGCGCTGCCCTTCGCTGAATACTTATTTGAATGATGACTAGCACCCAGAGGACCCAAATCAGATCCATGATGTGAAGGATCACGAGAAGCATCTCTTCCTAAATACCAACTATTCTGAGACTTATCCACTGACTTCATTTCCAATTGTTGCATTTTTCGGAAAAGCTCACCCATTTCCTGATTTGGATTTTGCTGATTTGGATTTTGAGCATACGTGGACAACCCTACACCCAGTGGAGCACTCATGATAGCCATTTCATGTTCCAAGTCAATACTATTGAGGGAACCACTCATAGACGATGATCTACGGTGTGGTGATTGCTGTTGTTGCTGTGCTTGCCGTTGCCGATGCTTAACGCGTAGTTGTTCCAGTTGTTGGTGAAAATCATTGCTCCCTTCTTCACAATCTATTATGTCGCTAGCACTACCGGATTGAGGATTGTTGTCATAGCTACTGCGTTTCCCAGAACTAGTACGGGATGATCTTCTTCTGCTATTTCTGTCACCAATGGTTCGTCTCCGACCTGCCACACCCGATGGATATATATCTTCGTTACTTCGATTTGACGTATTTGAAGGATTCCGCCTCCTCGTACTTACAGGTTTGTATTGTTGATGAGTATCGGTAAACTCATCATGAATGTCACTTACATTACTACCCCGAAATATGGCATGCTCCTCAACCGCTCGCGGATCTCCTGCCGAACTATTCCGTATTATGGGTCTTCCAGTAGCCTGTCCAGGAGGCATTTGCATGTTACCGTTCCAACTTGGTCGTCTGTTCCTTGCAATGGCACGTTGTCCATCCAACATGTGAAGATCTCCAGCAGTATTAACGCGTCTCATGGGCCTTCCTGCATTCTGCTGTTGTATTCCAGCATTCATACTTAGTTGTCTTTTCCGTGCCATAGCATTCAGATCACCAGCAGTGCTAACTCTTCTGATTGGTCGATGATTCATCCCCATCTCTGCACTACTAGATCGTCGTTTTCGTTCTGCAATAATTCGTGCTGTATTGTTGGCTTCATATGAACTTGATCGGGGTCTAGATGCCCCTGTGTCATCAGAATTACGCCGTATATGGTGTGCTGGTGCGTTATTGCTAACGTCTGTATCATAACCTTGATTCTCGAGCTTGTCAGCACTTCTGCCACGTCTTGTCGCGTTGTTATTGTTGTTATTACTATTGCTGTTGTTGTGTTTTACGGTCGAGCCCGAGTGCAATGTGTTCAGCCCTGTCTCTATAGAAGCCCTTCGATTGAATTGAGGAGGGTAGTATGGGTTCGGCGTTCCTCGACTTGAGAGTTCTGGCTGTACCGACCAGCTATTGTTTTTTCGATTGTTGTTGTTGTTGTTGTTGTTGTTGTTATAGCCGCGTATATCACTCGGATGCTGTTGTTCGCCGCCGCCGGCATCATCACCATCCCAGCTGGCATTAGGGCCACCTCCACCAAAGTACCTTGCTCCATTCATTGGCGTTGTTATTAGTTGTGCTTATTATACTTACTCCCAGTCCATCATGGTTATAGCTCCTCCATCAGAGAGAGTACTGCGTCTGTATTCTAATCTTGCGTAGTGTAATAGAAAGAGAGACACTAGAAGAAGCACAGAAGATATATGAAGACGTTGCAAGTTGCTGGTTGAAAAAGTGGGAGGAGTGAAGATAGAGGAAAGGTGAGACCGCGATTGCTACGACGATGACCCCGTGTTTTACAAAACATCATCGCGAATTGTCCGATTTTCAGGGCGTATTCGGCACTCGGCACGCTGTAGAGTACTACATACATGTAATATCTCTAGTTGTTAAGTACGTCTAACATACTTACTAATAATAGCGTATGTAAGCCCAGTGCCGAACGCGAATGCCGATAACCTAAGACCCTCCTAAGACCCACTAAGTACTTAGGTACTCATCATCTTATTCTCCTCTTCTCCTGCGAGCAACTGCAACATGCATCTGCTAACGGCTTTGGGAAACTCATTATTGGCAAGTCCATACCTATCACATACTTCATCCCTTCTTCTTCTCTATCCCATCAGCAATCATCGGTGACTCTTTTTGGTAGACCTTGCACATCATCTTCACTCCTAAATCCTAAAACTCAATAGACACAATGAAGAAGATCAGTCTCCAATCCTTCAAAAACAAGCAGCCTGTTTCCAGAGACGTTCCTCTCCATTCAAGCGGAAATGACGTTGATGTCCCAAAGGAAGTTGTAATTGCCTATGAGATGCGAGCACAGCGTCGTAGCATCCCCTCTACGGATGACAGCAGCGACTCCGACCTTGACGACCACATCCATCTCCTTGACGATTCATACTTTCACGAAATAGATATCTATGCAGACAAAGAGGACGAAGAGGAGAGACTAGCGTTCAAGAATTGGAGGAGACAAAAGACAGACATGGAAGAAAAGCTTGAAGCTTGGCACAGCAAGCTAAACGTCAAGATCAGCTGTTACTTCAAATGTTTAACAAGCTCAAGAGTAGAACCATTAGCGCACAACTTGATAAGTTGGAGGAAGCACTAGGACGTTTGGATTTGATCACGGCGAAGAATAAACAGCTTGAGGCCGAAAATAGACAGTTGAAGCGCATGTTGAGAAGTAGCCAACGATCTTCTCTGACAACTCTTTCTGAGACGACAGTTGATGATGAAGAATTGGAAACTGCACTGTAGATACTGACTGAAGTTTCTGTTTTGTAAGGAGCTAAAAATGACCTATTTAATGATCTCATGCTGATTTTATCATGCGTATTATTCCCTGGGTATATCTATAGGTATACTTTAATCACTGTCTTCGTCGTCACTTCCATCACTGCTACTCTCTTCGTCACTGCTCTCTTCCAGCCACTCCAAAAAGTCCTGTGTTGGCTTTTGCCAGAATAATATACTCCTTGGAGCATCTTGTCCCTCCTCTTTCCTCTCTACTGCCCACTCGAAAATTGCCACCTCATTCACAATCTCTTTATCGTGCAATGTTTGCAATACGAACCGAAACGCAGGTTCTTTTCGAAGGACTTCAGCAGCCTTTCCACTTCCGATGGCCATTGTTTCAAGAGCATGAATGATTGCCTTTTCTTCTTCTGATCCCATGCAAATGGAATGGAATAGTTGCTGCCAGTATTCAAGAGTTTTCTTTAATGATGCCACCAACTTTCCTGGTGTAGGGACGCTATCAGGGTATTCCTCTAAGACCTTGTCCATGACAGCCATCATGGCACCCTTGCAACAATCAGAATAGGTAGCATTCTGACTGAATTTAAAGGAGTTGAGTTCAATTCGGAGGTTCTCCACTGGACTTGAAGTTTCATGCTCCAAACAAATATCGCGTAATTCTTGAACGACATCAACTCCCTTTTGTCGTCCAGTGATTTGCATTCCGTCCTCATCAAGATGGGTGGCATCGGTGTGCATGTAATCAACATTAGCATCATCAGCCCAGTCGTCCATTCCCATATCATCCTCGTCATCACTACCCATGCCCTCGACGCTAAACCCATCATCTTCTTCGTCTTCCATTTGTAGCTTCTTCCATTTCTTATACAACAACGACATGTCATATCCGATGCTTTGACTCTTCATCAATTCGACTGCTGCAGCCTGTGCCTCATCTTCATCGTCATCCGAGTCGTAATCATCAGATGGGGATGGTACCCACACTCTTCCGAGACCATCATTTCCGACGACTTCGTGATTGGTGACAATGTCATAATTCGATCCTTGTGCCTCTTTTGCAGGGGTAGTCACCTGGATTTTGACATTGTTGTCACTTTCATCAGCAGATGACTCCTCCTCGTCATCAGTACCGCTGCTACTGCTGTCATCACTGCTATTGCTACTACTATCATCGAATCCACTGTAATCATCATCATCCTCTACTTCTGCAGCCATCGTAATCCTTGTATATTCTTTTAGATGCACTCCTGCACCAACAATACATCCTCGTCCAATCACACATCCACGATCTAGAACGGCACCGCTGCGGATAACTGCACCCTCACATACTATTACACCGTTAAGTTTGGCACCTTCCTCCACCAGTACATCACCCCACAAATGAGAATCAACAACATGACAATTATTCATCAAGGTGCAGTTTGGACCCAATACCGAACGTTGTAAGTGGCAATATTCGCCAATGGAATTATTCGGTCCGAGTAATAGTGGTCCTGACAACTGCGTTGAACGTCCAACGTGAGATCTTTTCCTACCATGAAGACCATTACCACTACCACCACCACCACTAACATCTCTGTATACTAAATGGCGTTCACAAACATAACTAGCTTCATGATAACTCCCCCCAGAGCATGAATGATTGTAATTATCCGGTACCAACGGATATCCCCATCGTCGTAACAGATCCATACTAACTCTATGATATCGTCTCATATCACCCATCCGTCCTGCATACTCGCCTCGTTTTAACATGTAGGCAAAGATACGACTTTGTAATCCAACTTCTTCCTCGGCAACACAATTGGCAACAAATTGTGAACGTAATTCACGATAATCAAATTCATCACTAAATCGTGCCAATACGTCTGGACTGCAAATGTCGATACCCACATCGAGATGATTACGTGTGAGTGTAATATGTGAAGAATTTTCAGTAAAGAATGATGTGGGGATAGAGGTTGTCGAATTGTGTGGATGGGAGTCCCATAGGAGGATACGGTTGGAGTGTGTGGTGTCCATTGCTAGGAGAAGATCGTCTGTGGAGGATCGTAGTGGTGGTAGATAGTGATTCTTTTGTACTACCATCTTCGTTTTGTTCTTGGCCGCATTAGCTTGACGACTTGCAGCAGTACTACTGGGTGGAGCATTTGGATTGTCGCTATCACCCTCTTCTTCGCTATTCAACTCTACATCATCGTCACCATCTTCTTCCTCCTCGTCATCATCCAACCCCCACCCACCAACCTCCTGCAACAACACAGTCATAATCGCAGAATTATCCGCCTTCTTCCGAACAGCATGTTGTTCCATAACCTCACGTAAATCAACATTGGATATTACATCACCCTGCATCAGGATGAATGGATCAGATTTGATAACATTTTTTCGATCTAATTCACGTAATGCATCACCAGTGTTGGTACAGTCTGTAAATCGAAGTAAGTGGATAATTAGTTTGGACGACCATACTATTTTATTGTTCGTGGCGGCAGACGGCGATGAAGACGATGATGATTGCTTGTGATGATGTCGTTGATGATGTAATGTTAAATATGTCTCAAGTGCATCGGCACCACTGGAACAGAGTAAGAATAGCTCCTCGACACCTGCCGACTGTAAGAAGTCAATCGTGTGATGTAGCAATGGGACATTGTTCACTGGACATAGTACCAGTGGTCGCTCTCTACCCTTGACATGACCACCATTGTTGTTATTGTTGGTAGCATTATCATCATTAGTCGGCAAATTGCCACTGTAATCTTCAAGTGTGATGGGATGAAATGAGTTGGAGAATGTGTCGGCTAGGAGCACGGCTTGGAGCTTCTGTTCATGCTTGTTGTCCGAGGGGTCGTTGCCTCCACCGCCACCTGCTGATGATGATCTGCCCATGCTTACCTCTTATAATATATTCTATTGCAATGATTGGCTGCCACTTCCAACTACAACTATCAGCATGG
>JALLBI010000531.1:0-10641 GCA_036940125.1 Mediolabrus comicus
CAGTAGATGTGTCCGGAAGTGTGTATAATTCGACTGCCTCTTTGGAACGAAAGAGAAGCTGGATGGGACGACGCTGCTGCTCTGATGATGATGACGACATTATTATTGCTGCGTTTGCTGTTGATTTGTATGGTAGCTGTAGGGCCGGCGGTCTATCGTTTATGTTGCTCGAGATACTCTAAGCCTCCTAAATAATACTAGAGCCAAAGATGGTGTGCGGTTGTCGGCTTGAGGAAAAAGCGGAGCTCAAAGCAGGACAGACTCTTACAAGCCCCCTTTTGAGCAGCATTTTTACTTATTCCTATGCAGATCTACGTAACCATGAAGACCGGGCTTGCGACCATATCTGGTGGATCCCCCCGAAAGATAAAAATTGAAGGATTTGTTTGAAGGCACTTGCTATGGAGTGGTAGTTGTTGACAGTTTATGTTGTAAGAGAGTTTATTCTTTGTTGGCAAGCTATTCTATAGTATCATGAGCGGTGAAAAATCAGAGCTGGATCAACAGCAGTCGGATGCACTCGAAGTATGTGCTTGCTGCGGTATCGCCGGAGTTGATGACGTGAAACTGAAGACATGTGATGGTGGCTGCGATCTTGTGAAATATTGCAGCATTAAATGTCAGGCAAATCATAGGGAGCAGCATGAAAAAGAGTGCACAGAAAGGAAGGCGGAGTTGCGTGATAAAAAAATATTTACACAACCCGATAGCAGCTATCTCGGAGAATGTCCGATTTGTTGTTTGCCGCTGTCACTTGATGTAAGAAAATCAACATTGATGACATGCTGCTGCAAAATTATCTGCAATGGATGTGATTATGCCAATATGAAGCGTGAGATTGACCAGGGGCTGCAGCCAAGATGTGCATTCTGTCGCAATCCCGCACCAAAGACGCAAGAAGAATCCATCAAGCAGCTTATGAAAAGAATCAAAAAATACAATGATCCCGCTGCAATGGCCCAAATGGGCGGTACGCGCTTCAAAGAAGGGGATTACGATAAAGCTTTTGAATATTTTACAAAGGCTACAGAGTTGGGCGATGTGGATGCGCGTTATCGTTTAGGAAGTATGTATTTCTACGGAAATGGTGTGGAGAAGGACGAGAAGAAGGCACTTCCCCACTTGGAACTGGCAGCAATTCGTGGTCATACCGCTGCTAGAGGCATTCTTGCGCTTCATGAGAAGAACAATGGCAGGAAGGAAAGAGCAGCGAGACATTTCATGATTAACGCTAACCTTGGATGTAATACTTCGCTGAAATGTATCAAAGACCTGTTCATACTGGGGATAGTCAGCAAAGATGAATATGCCGCGGCTCTTCGTGGATATCAGTCTGCTGTGAATGAAACAAAAAGTCCCGAGAGGGATGAAGGCGAAGCATACACTGCGTTCCATGAAGCTTTTGCAGCAGCTCAGCGGAGCTAAGTGAGTCCAGAGTATTTCTGAAAGCTTGTATTGAATGGCGATGCTTGTGTAAAGAGAAACAATCCTTTTTACGGTCGCTCGACGGAAAGTGAGTTGATAATGATGCTAAGGGTGATAGTCGATTTATACTCTAGGCTTTTCTGTGAATGCTGTTGAAACATAGCTGCTATGTAAAAGTAGATTAAGTATAGGTCAAGAGCATTTTATACGTCAGGAAACACCCCTTCTCTCTGCAATTGGCTACTCGGAAGCGGAAGACATTAATCAGAAATTTTCAGCCCATGCTCTGTGCAGCAACGGTGGTCACATAACGTGCCACTCATCAATTGCGCAAGAAGTTAAGCTAGTTCTGCTGAACTGCATCAAAAACACATACATCCAAAGCAATAGTACAATTACTCCAACACTGCCAATTCATCGAGCCCGTAGCACCCTCGTACCTTCCCAGTCCACCAGATACTCCTCCACTACCCTCCCATGCATTTCCTGGACCAGAAGAGTCACAAATACCAGATGCAGTCACTTGGTCTTGGAACCACGCACCGTCATAATGAGTTCCGATGAATGAGGTTTGTTGACATGTATAGGCACCACTCTCACCCACAGGGATGAGGATGTCGACACTACTGTACTGTCCAATTGCCTTGGAATAATTAGGCCTACCATCTAATCCATATCCGTATATAGGAGCAACGTTTTTGATGGTAAGACCATCATCTGAGACTGTGGTGGTCATTTCACTGTTGCTACCCATAACATACAAGTTTGTACGACAAGAGTATGTTCCATCGGCGGGGGTGGCCCGTTTTTGAGGCCTGTTCATCTGACGTGGTTGAATGTTGTCAAGATTCTGTTTGTTGATATTTTTGTTGTTGATTTGAGTACGTAGGCGTTGTTTAGTTTGAGAAGTCGTTGTTTGCTGTGCAGTGCTCACGTTGATGTTGGTGGTACCGGCTAAAGCTAGGATAGCAAAGTTGTAAGAGTTGAGAAACTTCATTATTGAGAGTGAGAGTGGGAGGATAGTAGTAGTCTGCTGTTGCTGTTGAGGTAGATATTGATGTTTGTTTGACTTTATTTGATTTGATTTTATGAGACGAATAATATCTTCCATCGGCATAATATTGGAAGGAGTATCCGTGTGTGTGCGTGCCAAGAGGTGTCTTGTTTGTAGATGGCAAGAGATTGGCAAGATGTGAGCATCTTGATCAATCGGACGAAAGTCCCCTACGAGAAAGGCATACGGTGAAACGACTTTTACTGCCCCTCACCTCCTCCCTCACCTCTCGCTCGCCGCTCAAGCTCACCCCTTCACTCATCTTTTCGTATCTTTTGCGATTTGCGAGGAACATCACCTAATACTACCGATTGCGTTGGAAGGGCAGAACTGTTGCACCGGTCTGAGGGTCACTCAATTCATATTTTGACAAAGATTAGATGATTCACAGACGATGAGAATCATTACTACTGCAACCCTCCTCTCCGCTACCATCGGCACCAAAGCCTTCGTCCTCCCATCTTCAACGATGTGTCGGCTTGACCACCCATCTACCTCTCTTAACATGGGGCTGATTGACAATACACTGGTTACCAAAACGCCAATAAATAAAGACAGCACTCTACAAGTTTTGGATGGAATCGGAAGTGGCACATATGGCGTTGTACACTTGACAAAGTTACAACCAAAAGATGATGTAGCATCGTCCACCACCATGTCATGTGTTGCCAAACGTGCTTGGACTTTGGATGAGCTGCGACAGAAAAATAGTGATAATAATAATAATGGGGAAGCAAAGATATTATCAGATCAAGACTTGAAGGATCTGTCCAAACGATGCAAATATTATTTAGACGTTGAAAGACACTGTCTGCAAAAATTGAATGATGTTGATAGTAATTCTCGATATGTGCCAAAGTTACTTGGAGAATATCCCAACGAGAAAGGACATGGTGATTGGCTAGTATTTGAACTTGTAGCGGGAATAATAAACAATGATAAACCAGCAAAAACTTTGGCAGATATACTAGAATTAGATTGGATTGATCAACATAACAAACAACAGAATCATCATCACCATTTATACATGCTTCAGAAAGAATTGGGAATGGAAGAAGACTCCACATTTGCAGATGTATTAGATGTGACACTTCTTCAGTTATTACGGACAGTAGGTCATGTGAATGGTGCCAACATTGTGCATCGAGATATCAAACCAGGTAATCTCCTGGTAACTTCTGGGAGATTTGTACTAATTGACTTTGGATCTGCGGCAGATATGGACCCTCCATCAAAGGCATCGGTTGGGTCCGCCTTCTCATCAATGATTGGTGGTGGAGGGGGGAGGGTTGGACTTGATGATGGAGTAGTGGCACTATCCCCTATCTATGGTGCACCGGAGACATATATAAAGGTCCACCGTGGACCATTAAATTTCGATGCCTTCTCGGCGGCCCTAGTCTTCTGTCAGCTACTATTTAATCTGTTGGATGAACGTTCCGATGCTAGCTTTCGTGGACAACTCGAAGATGTAGACTACGATCTAGATTCGTGGCTTCAGAGGGAAATAAACGCAGAGCTTCGACCGGATGGTATAGAGGAGGCACTTTCATATCTTGCTAATAGACCGGGACTTTGGTCGGTACTGAGGGGTATGCTGTATCCTAATCCTGAGCAAAGGCTGTCAACGGTGGATGCACTTGAACGAGTCGAAAGTTTACTTAATGCCGTAAAAGAAGAAGGGGACACTTCAATTTTAGTTGGTAATAAGGAGTTGGATGGGAAGTTCTTTGCTGGGGTACTCGAAAGTCTTGAGTCCTGTGAGCTTCCAGATGATGGAACTGCAATTGGCGTCCTTCCACTGGAGAAAGTAGCTGATGTTGCTTCTACTGAGCCAAGTATGTCTTCAGTTGCTGAGCAGGCTTTTGTGACACCGTACCCACTTCACTATGTTGCCACTTTCAGTCGATCGAAACCTCTTGGTCTAATTTTATCTGAGGTTGACCCTAGTGGCAACTACGAAGATGAGCTAGGTGCAGAAGATAAAAAGCTATGGATGGATGCAACTGCGTCTGCTCAACCGGGTGAGGTTTATGTACGAGGAGTGATCGAGGGTGGCCAAGCCGAAGGCATGGGGATTGGTCTGTTTCAGGTTGGAGATAGGATAATGGGAGTGGGAGAGAGTCCTTTCGTTGCAGAGGGGTTTGACNATTGGTCTGTTTCAGGTTGGAGATAGGATAATGGGAGTGGGAGAGAGTCCTTTCGTTGCAGAGGGGTTTGACACTGTCGTCGAGCTGCTGCAACGCCAACCACCCATGTCAAAAAGCGTTACGCTGCATTTCGATCGAAAGTCAAGAGGACGGTCTCATTCTTACGAGAGAGCAGCGCCGCATACAGCAAAAGTGGTTGGACATGGCGCTTGGTCGGCATGTGGGAGGAGGAAGGCGCAAGAAGATCGTTTCATTCTTCAAGAAATACACGATAGCAACAACGCTGCATTACTCGCTGGAGTATTTGATGGGCATGGAGGGAGTGCGGCTGCGAAGTCACTGTCTCAACTTATTCCTACCCTATTTTCGGTTGAACTTGCCGGGTTATTGACAGATGGAAAAGTGAAAGCAACGTCAGTAGATTTACGTGATGCAATGGGGAAAAGCTATGACACAAGCTGTCAGACTTATAGGAATGGATGTGACGATTTAGAAACGTGTGTTGCGGATTATGATCCACGAGAGGGTATCATTCTAGCTACAATGGGTGCTAATGATGTGATAGCAGGATCTACTACGTCCATGGCAGTGATGTCTGTATCGGAAGATGGTGCTGATGAGCTCTCGGTACTAAATTGTGGAGATTCTCGGACATTGGTTATTGGAAAGCCTCGCGGAGGGTCTGCGAGTGACTCTGTAGTTCATTTCTCTACCCGTGATCATTCTCCAGGCTGTGACATCGAAATAGAACGTCTGTCTCTTGGGAAGGATAGGGGCTACTCTCAACCAATGTGTAGAATGGGAAGGTGGAGAATAAAGGTCGGTGACTTTACATACGGCCTTGCTAGATCGCTAGAGGGTTCATTTACAACGAGTAAAGGAATTGTCAGTGACCCAGATATATCTGCCATTGACCTTACGGATATGGTAGCCGAGCGAGAGAATTGCTGTATCGTGCTGGCTACAGATGGACTGTTTGAAGTTATTGACAACGAAGAGTGTGGTAGAGATGTCATCAAACTAAGAGAAGAGGGATTGGATGCAAGTGAAGCTGCAAAGCAACTCTGTCGAATGGCTGTTGAAAGGGGCAGCCCAGACAACGTTAGTGTTGTAGTAATTTATGTTGACTGAAAAAGACCTCCATAGTGCTCAGAGAAAATATTCTCACATGTAAATCAACAGCTTAGTATGTTACAACTTCTTGATATAGCGATAGTGGAAGATTTATCGCAATAATATAAATCGCAAAACATCCGATGCAGCAGTCAGTCACACAAGTCATGAGATAGATTGGCGACCACTCTTCATATTACTACTGTCATCATTACCCATCCAATGCCTCCTTCATGATCAGAATAGCTCTCTAAACTTGCTCAGCTCCGTCGTCTTTCATGTCTCTTAAAATATGCATCTACTTTCTCCCTCTCAGCACTTTTTGTTTCATTGACCGCAGCATGGTGTCCACGATGCGCAGCGGCACATTGTTCTTCACTGACTATCCCCTGTAAAAAAAGGTCTGTGATGGCTTCCAGAGAATTATCACATCCGAGGTTAGCAGCAATGATGAGATGTTTCGTAGCTTTGTTGAACCTGCCATTTTTCATCTCCTGAACTGCAAGAAGGCCTCTAGCCTGAGGGTGACCACCAATTGCTGCTTGTTCCAAGTGGTGAATTGCCTTTTTCTCGTCCTTCTCAACACCTTCACCCTCGTAATACAAGCTCCCCAAACATGCATGCGCAGCCACATCGCCCAACTCAGCGGCCTTTGTCAAATATTCTAATGCTTTTCCATAGTCCCCTTCCATTTTATGTTTTTTACCCATTTGGGTCATTGCAACTGAATCATTTTTCTTGATTCTTTTCATAATTCGCTCGTCTGATTCTTCTTCCGATTTCGGTGCATGATTCCGACAAAATGCACATCGTGGCTCCAGCTCTTCTTCGATCTCACGCATATGACTGGCATAAAAACATCCTTTGCAGATTACTTTGCAGCAACACTCCATCATGGTTAATTTACTCGGATCAACTGGAAGCGGCAAACAACAGATCGGACATTCCCCGAGATAGCTGCCATCGGGCTGCGTGAATAAAGATCTGCTCCTTTTGATTTTCCTAGCAACCATTGCTGTAATAATGCACGAGATCACAGCCACAATCACATACTTCAACTTTACATCATCAACTGCGGCAACGCCGAAAGAAGCACATGCTTCATCTGCCTCTAGCTCTAAATTGGTACTCATGGTAACTTTGTCACAGGGCTCCAAAGGCAGATAATGAACATAGCAGGCTACACCACAGCACCAAGCAGCCCGACGACTCGGGAACTCAATGACTTATGAATGGATCGATCATGGATGGGGAATTTTATTTTTCTCTTCTGCGAGAAATGAGAGAAATAATGATAAAGAGCTCACACAAATGCAGGAGAACGAGGTCGCCTCTCTAGTAGATGTACGTTTACTACTAGATGTATACATCCTCTACCACTCAAGGATAAACACCATTTCTTTCAGCTTCTTCTGCTGCCTCCCTCCCAGCACTTTTTGTTTCATCCGCAGCAGCCTGGTATCCACGGCGAGCAGCGGCATACTCTTCTTCACTGACTATCCCCTGTACAAGAAGGTCTTTGGTGCATTGCAGTGAACTATCACATCCGAGGTTAGCAGCAATGATGTAATGTCTTGCTGCTCTATCAAACCTGTTATTCTTCATCTCATCACGTGCAAGATAGACTCTAGCCCAGGTATGACCACCAATTGCTGCCTGTTCATAGTGGTGAATTGCCTTTTTCTCGTCCTTCTCGACACCAAATCCCTCGTAGTACAACATTCCTAAAGAACAATGCGCTTTCACATCACCCAACTCTGCAGCCTTCGCAAAATATTCTAATGCTTTCCCATAGTTCCCTTCATGGAGATGCTCTATACCCATATAGCCCATAGCAACTGGATCATTTTTCTTGACTCTTTCCATGACTTGCTTGTCGGATCGTTCTTGCGATGTTGGCAGCGGCTCTCTACAGAATGCACATCTTTGCTCATCCAGTCCCCGTTCACCCTCGCTCTTCTTATTGGCATAATCGCAGCCGTTGCAGATTGTTTTGCTGCAGCACGTCATATGCGTTGATTTTCTCATGTCAATTAGCAGCGGCAGGAAGCAGATCGGACATTCTTCGAGATAGCTGCAGTCGGGCTGCGTAAATAAATCTTTGTCATGTATCTCAGCCAACCGTTTCTTGCACTCATCCTCGTGCTGTTCCCTATGATTTGCCTGGCAGTCATTGTGGCAATATTTCACGAGGTCGCAGCCACCATCACATAACTTCAATTTGATGTTATCAATTGCGGCCATGCCGCAAGAAGCACATACTTCATCTGCCTCTAGCTCTAAATCTAAACTGGTGCTCATAGTAACTTATGCCGCAGGGCTCCAAGGCATGATGTAGCAAATAATGCAAGGAGGCTCACCCCAGCACCAAGCACCCAGACCCGGCAACCTCGATCTTGGATGATGCATTTTTGTTTGTCTCTTCCGCGAGAAAACAGTCAGCCGGTTATTTTGAGAATGATAAAGGATAAAGAGATCCACATAATAATACAGAAGAATGAGACAAGCAGGTAGATGTACATCTGCTCCTACTCTCTCTAGATTGGATGCATTTAAAGGCATGTGATGATAGACCCTGTTCCATAAGTTTACACCATCTCCTTCATCGTATTAAATACAATCTTCATCGTATTAAATACAATTTCAGTCACGACAGATCATTTCTGACTTTCCTCATGAATCTTTGATTGTTAAATATAATTACAACTCTTGATTCTGAACAACATCCTCCCAAATTACACGAAGTTGCTTCAACCACGCCTTCTTATTTGTTTTGAACAACGCTGTATCCTCTGCACTCAACTGTCCACCGGCAATTGTTGCCTCCAATATTGCATCTTGATTTTCCACAAAGAATTCCCAACTAGTCCCATCTAATTGTTTCTTTGCATTATGTTTCGCCTTGGCAAATTCATCTTCTTGTATCAACTTCTTTTCAAATTGGACTCACTTCCGGCAGCTTGCTCGGCTTCAAGTGCAGGCAGTTTGCTAATAATCAATTCCATCTCGGCACGTGCCTTAGGATCATCACCAACAGCTTCCAACAAATTATGTATCGTAATTTCACGTTCCTCGGGTGACATGGCCATGAAGATTTCCATTGCTTGGAGGGCTTCAGGATCATTTAGTAGTGATGACTTTCATCGATGACAATTGGAGGATCGGCTGCATGTGCAACTTGTAAACTACATAGCTGACCGAAGAAAATTATTGTCGCGGCAATAGCCAGATTATTGAGACGCAGTAGCCACATGTTGTTTGTCGCTATTGTCTTACAAAAGGAATGATAACGCAACCTACACATCAACAGAANGCAGTAGCCACATGTTGTTTGTCGCTATTGTCTTACAAAAGGAATGATAACGCAACCTACACATCAACAGAATATTTTTGATGAATGTAGGCTGTTATGTTGTGGTGGGTGACGCTTACAGGTGGAATTACCGCCAAATAGTCACCTCCTTCTTCGCCTTGCGTTGCTATTGATGAAAAAATGAATTCCACTGACAGAATAATCTTTAATAGTACACTGTAGTACAGAACATATATAAATAGGAAACATCGCCACAGAACAACTGGGGTGCAGCAGCCAAACAAGTCGTGAGATAGATCGGCAACCACTTCATACTAAACTGTCGTCCACCCTACTTCTGAATAAATGAGTTAGACGTGCATGTTTCTTCAGCATTTTTTCAGCTTCATCCCTCTCGTCACTCTTCGTCGCATCCACAGCAGCCTGATATCCACGGAGAGCAGCGGCATAATCTTCTTTACTGGCTATCCCCTGTATAAAAGCTTGTTTGATGCATTTCAGCGACAAATCACATCCGAGGTTGGCAGCGATGATGAAATGTTTGGCTGCTCTCTCAAACCTACCACTTTTAGCCTCGTAATCTGCGAGAAAACCTCTAGCTTGAGGATGACCACCAATTGCTGCCTGTTCGTAGTGATAAACTGCCTTTCTCTCGTCCTTCTCGACACCTTTCCCCTCGTCATACATGGTTCCTAAACAAGCATGCGCTTCCAAGTCACCCAACACTGCAGCGTTAGTCCAATATTCAAATGCTTTCCCATAATCCTCTTCACCATAATGCTTTTTACCCATATGAGTCATAGCAACTGGATCATTTTTCTTGATTCTTTCCATGACTTGTTTGATGCATTCTTCCATCGATTCTGGCACTGGCTCCCGACAATATACACATCTATTCTCCAGTCCCTGCTCATCCTCACGCTTCATATTGGCATGGCGGCATCCGTTGCAGATAATTTTGCAGCAACATGGCATCAAAGATGATTTTTCCGGTTCAAGAGACAGCGGCAAACAACAAATCGGACACTCTCCCCGGTAGCTGCTCGAATCGGGCTCGAATAATTGTTTATCACGCAACTCATCCCTCAAAAATGTTTGACGCAACTCAGTCGCCCGTCTTTGAATATCATCACGCAACTCAGCCCTCCGCTTTTTGCACTCATCCTCGTGCTGCTCCCTATGATTTGTCTGGCAGTCATCGCGGCAATATTTCACGAGATCGCAGCCACCATCACACATCTTCAATTTGATGTCATCAACTGCAGCGACGCCGCAGCAAGCACATACTTCGAGTGCCTCCAGCTCGAAATTGGTTTTCATGGTAGTTATGCCAACAGGGCTCAAAAACAATGCGGGCTGCAAAGCCAGACTCGGCAACCAATTGTATGATGAATCATGGATCGATATTTTTGATTTTTCTCTTCCGCGAGACATTGGGCAACTTCGGCTATGCGAGTAAAGAGATCCACATAATGCAGGAGTGAGATCGTCTCTCTAGAATAGATGCACATCAACTACTCTAAACTGGATGCAACAAGAGGCATAGGATATTCTTCAAGTTTACAATGTCTTTGCTAATATTGACA
>JALLBI010000532.1:0-10600 GCA_036940125.1 Mediolabrus comicus
ATAAAAAAGGACTCAAAATCATACCTTTCTTATTGCTAAACAATAACCTTTGTATCTTTTATTTGGGTAGGTAAATAAAGAGGTATGCGTCGATGTACGAAACCCGACTAAGAATCGACAATTTTATTACCCGCAATTCAACCTCGCCATTCAAACAGCCTATCGATGGCCTAAAATACAGCTACACCATGGCAATTTGAATCTTGGTATGTCTCTTCCTTTACTAGACCTCTTTGTTGATGCTCGAGCTCCTCCTCATAGTACTGATGGCAACATGATGATGAACATCTCTCCAACTAACATTGCAACAGAGCAAAACATGGCGTCGGTGGCACCTTTAGGTATGAACAGCAGTAATAAGCACAACTCCACCGAAGAGATGAGTAGCAGCAGCGGTCATCTAAATGATGATGATGCCGACATTGCTCGAGTTGTTACCGAATCCTTTGATTCAGCCTCAAGCAGCAGCGACATGATAATCAACGACATATCCTTAACTGAGCTCCTCTCAACTTGCATAGATGCATGCCGTCGAGGCTGTGAGGTCATACGCAATGTCCGACATGAACTTGTTCAAAATTCCAACGTTGTGGGGAGTGACAGCCTATTCTGCTGCAGTGCTGTCAAGTACAAAATATCAAATGATCCAAAGTCTGCACTAACGGTGGCAGATGAGGCGTCTCAACAAGTGATTATAGAGTGTCTTAATAGTTGCTGGGAGAAGGAAATTAGTAATGGTATAATCAAAATTGTAGGTGAAGAAGATGATGGCGAAGATCATTTTGTGAAACCTAACATTTCTCTTCATGATAAGATGGCTCATTTCGACAAGTATAACACTCCTAGGCCTGATCTTGAGCCTATACAACGAAACTTGTTTTCTCCATTGGAGGGCAATGTTACACACAACTTTGTTGACAGTAGTAGCGCTAGCAGTAGTGAGTCTCCACCAAATAAAAAGAGGGACCAACTTATCATATTTATTGATCCATTAGATGGTACAAGAGAGTTTGTGGAAAATCGTATCGAAAATGTTCAATGTCTTATTGGCATTACATTGAATGGGAAACCAATCGCCGGAGCTGTGGGTATGCCCTTGGTTCATGAGAACAAGATTGAAATCGCGTATGGGATAGATTCTCCATATGACACACCATCCTTATCAGGAGAAAAGTATTTCAATGCACTTAACCCTTTGGTCAAACGGTTATCAGTCACTGACACAGGCATGGGAGATTACATCGATGGCGACGATGATGTGAAGAAATTAGTTGTGCTTTCAGGTGACTCGAAGAAGCCCGCCTTGAAATTGGCAATGAAGTGTTTGGAGAGTGATATTCTTGGTAGTTACGGCGAATCTTCTCCTTCTATTCGGAAGATTATTGCTGGTGGATGTGGAAACAAGATGCTATTTGTACAGAGGCGTTTTCAAGCGCTATCGGAAAGGATACGGCACCACGAAGGAGGGCGGGCAACATCATCATCATCTCTGTCATCAATTATTGGGTCAATTTCCCTTGCACCGCCTGGATCTTCATCGTGGGATACTGCCGGGCCTACTGCTCTCTTACTTGCTGCTGATCCCGACGCTATTGTGACAGACTTGGTCGGGAGGCCATTGATATATGATGGAGAAAATCTATCAAATCATTGTGGCGTAGTGGTCTCGGCAGGATTTGCGGCAACGAGAATACATCGTGAGATGTGCGAAAAACTGCGTAGTGATGAAGCCTTTTGTGAGATCCTCGGTGTAACTCGCCCTGACGCTGAAATTATATGATACGAAATAATCTGCTAACAACAACAACTTAGATAGGCACTTGACTGATTCTATTCCACTCTACTTTGTGCTAAAGATGTTTGTCAAACCATTGTTTTGTGTTGATCCAGAAATCCGCCTCGCTTACGACACGATCAATGGCGTGATCACAATCCTCATAAACAAGAAGCTTCGTCGGTAAGCTCTTTGCGCGGAGAGAATGAAAGTATTCCAGTCCCTGGCTAGGTGGAACGCGCCGATCTTTCATGCCAAGTGCAACCAATGTGGGAGCCTTGACGTTTTTCAAATGAGCGATTGGGCTGGCATCCCACATTTTATCATTCTCTTCCTTGGAAGGTGCACGGAAGTCCATGAAATTGTACTTTCCGTTGCCGAGAACTTCAACGTAGCACCAGTCTGGAATGTCAGTGGCAGTAACCATTGATGCGATGTTGATGCATGGATTGCGCATGCTCGCCACTTTGAAAAGATCAGGATGCTGACCACTCAGATGAGCAGACAGGAAACCACCGTGAGAGCCGCCGCAAATGCCCACTCGATCCGGATCTACGAGCCCTGTATCGATGGCAGCACGTGTAGCAGCAACCACATCTAACACATCCTGTGTACCTGCATTTCCAGCAAGACTTTCGAGTGCAGCTTGGCCAAATCCTGTAGATCCTCGAAAATTGACGTGCAATACTGCATACTTTCCATGTTGGCAAAGATAGCCGTAGCTGGGAACAAAAGATGTCGTTGTTGCGCTGTGAGGTCCTCCGTGTGGGACTACGATTAAAGGCAACTTTTCATCACTAGCATCGTTTGGTAGAAGGAGAATTGAACTGACGTCTACTCTGACATCACCATGATCGGGTTGAATGTTCATAATTCTGTAGCTGTACCCAGGGCCAGATGTAAAGCTCGAACCAGAACTTCCGGAAGAAGGAGAAGATGTGCAGCGACCGGTGGTAACTTTGCCAATACTTGTGTGTCGCCTTCTGCATTTTTGAGATATGTGCTTGGGAGATACCCCAACACGGTTGGCTTATTCACTTCGCTTTGAGTCACAATCGCGCCTCCGTCTTCCGTGAAACACAGAAATTGCTGGCTTGGTTCACCATCTTTTCTGTCTAGCAGATCGAATTTCACCGGCTTAACATCTCCGGTAGATAAATCAATTGATATCACTGTAATCACACAACCCCAGTAAGTGTGTGTCAGGATAAACTTTCCGTCGGCAGAGAAGCATTTGTCTGCTAGCTGGTTCAGAAAGAGACCTGGAAATCCAAGACCAGATATCTTCGACTCATCACCTCTCTCCCNATCGGCTTTCGCGCAGCCCTCGATTCTCTTCGCCATCAAATGGTGTTGCAAAGATAGGCCAGCTTTGCAACACCATTTGATGGCGAAGAGAATCGAGGGCTGCGCGAAAGCCGATCATTGGGGGTGATACATTCGTATTCATCATCTGCTACCTTCTTTTCGTCATCGTTGTTTGTTTCAGCTTCCAACTTCGTTAGCAGCTCGCTCACAGATGATGAATATATTTTACACGGTCGGTGATAGCAATAAATAGCACCCAATCTTCTCGGCATTCCGCCACCACCGCCAGCATCCCAGGCCGTGTACACAACAGATGTGCCGCAAGGACTAAAAATCGATTGGCCTAACACGTGATTTGCTGGTACATTTTCAACCGCACCAATTTTACCTGTATTCACATTCAAACAATACAATGCAAGTAATGCCGTAGTTCCATATTTCTCTCCCCAATCTTCCTTCTTGCCAACTCCAAGTGTATATTGACCACCCACGATGACATCATCAGAATCGTCATCATCTTCTTTCGATTTGGTTTTTGGTTCATCGAAAAATGAAGAAGTCTTTGGATTGTTGACTTCTGCCGAATACACCAACGCAGTTTCATCTGTATTCCAACTGATGCCACCAAACCAAGCAAAGTCAGTACAGACAGGTCCGTGAATTTTGGTTGGGAGCAAGATACGTTTTGCAAGTTGTTGCCCATTGTTTGTCCATATTTCCATGACATGACGCTTACTATCCTGGCCCTTCCCTTCAATATCCGATGGAACACTTTCTTCAACCAACACAGCTAGTTTGGACCCTGATGGTGAAGGAATACGAGCCTTGATTTTCGAAGACAGCTCCTGCGGCGGAGCAGCAAGCGACGGTGCAGATAAAGGAATATTGTAAACAAATGAACGCCGTGAGTTGGTATCAATATCTCGTACAGACCTTGTGGCCGTGACGAACCCATTCCTCACATACACATCACTAAAATCGACAGCGGAGGAGACAAAATCCTCGTACGCTGCGGCATCACTTGGGTGTTGATTAGCCATGATTTTGGTGGAGACTCCTCTGATGTTGTTATTTCTTGGTAATGAAAATGATGATACTGAAAATAATATGATGACGACGGTAGATAGAAACAGCAAATGCTTCATAATTGTTGCCGCTACGGGTCTCTCACTTGCTATAACTTGTAACAATAGGAGCCACCGACACTAAGACCAAAGGGGCGAGCCACCGACACTACCTATTGCAACAACCAACACAAAGTTTCTTCCTTCTTCCTTGTGCAACATGGTACAATTATTTTTGTGAAGGGCTGGCTACCATGGAAGGAAAGAAGAAGAAAAATCGAAGGTCGAAGAGACATAATCGTTAGTGTGGCGTAGCACTTCCATTTCCAGCTTGGAATTATAGGCAAGCTAGTCGTCCACGGCAGCTGTAAATATATCATAGTAAGCCTGTGTCTACAGAGGGCCAGCTGAAGTTGCTTGCAATTAAAGACAAAATTCAAAATTCTATTGTTGCCCGTGACGATGAATCAATGTTGCAAATCAACGACGTTGCTATTATTACTATCTGCAGCCGTCTCAATCATCCATGCAGTTGATAATACGGCACTGCCTAATTTTTTCTTACCCCCAAATGCAGCATCGGGACCGATTGAAGATGCAACATGCGACGTCGAACAAATTGAACAAGCGAATGACTCTCAGCTTCATGTTATTTTACGTGAGTTAATGACAACAAGTTTCTTCCGTAGTTTTGCCGTTGATTTAGATCAGACGTGTCCATTGGCGGAGTGGAATAAAAAGAAGAAGGGAAAGAGCGGTGGCGGCGTTGGCAGCGGAGGGAGTTCGACAAGCGCTGTTGAGAAGAAAAATGATGTCAGTAATAATAACGCCGCTCCTACTGAAAAGAGTACAAAAGACAATAATGATGAAAGTGGTGAAGCAGGCTGTGCAGGAGATTTGCCTGATTTAGATCCAGACGCAGAACCGGCATGTCATGTGGATTTGGGCGGTGACAGTGAACCCGACTTCATGTCGGGCGGTGGTTTTGGTGGCAGCGGCAGCAGTGCATCATCATCACCTCCATCCTCTGCCTCCTCTGCGGAAACTGAAACGGACGCAGCAAGTGACAATGAAGAAGAATTTGAATGCAGTGGTGGCAAAGATGAATTAGATGATGATGCAGAGCCACTCTGTTCTCTTGCCACTGATGATAGTAGTGATAGTAATCCCTTTGGGTCTTCATTTGATTCTGCTGCACTCCATTCCATCTCACAACGTGAATGGGAATCTGAATCGCAACAACAAACATTTGACTGGAACAAAGTGTCTGACCCAGTCGTTATTAATGATGATGAACCATGTGACGATGAAAGCGGTAACTTACCCGAGACATTTTGGCTTGATACGTGTTCTAAAATCAAAGCAGGTGAAGGATTGAAAATTGTCAATTTACAGCTCAATCCAGAACGAAATACTGGGTACAACGGGACGCATATTTGGACTGCCATTTACGAGGAGAACTGTTTATCATTGGATGGAACCTCGGACGCCCCCATGTGTTACGAGGAGCGGGTTTTATACCGACTGCTTTCTGGATTGCACACCTCCACAACTCTATCTATTGCAAAGAATTACTATCCCCCGTCGAAGAAGAAGGGTCGAACAAATTGGGAGCCAAATCCACAATATTTTATTGATAAGTTTGCAGACAGTCCAGAACACTTGCGCAATTTACATTTTTCGTATGTTGTTCTGCTGAGGGCGCTGAAGAAAGCGTCGCCCTTTCTCTACAATTACGAAATCAAGACAGGAGATATATTGGATGATGAAATGGCAACAATTCTGATGCGTCGATTGTTAGATTCGATGATATTGAAATCTTGTCAAGACGTCTTCACTGCATTTGACGAAAATCTCATGTTCAAAGAACAAGTAAACGCAATTACGCTTCAGGAAAACTTCAAGGGTGTATTTCACAATGTTAGCTCGATTTTAGACTGTGTACAATGCCAGCAATGTAAACTACACGGGAAAATGGCAATGCTTGGCTACGGTACCGCACTGAAGATTCTCTTCCTTCCTGAGGATATTCTGGCAATGTCATTATCACGGAATGAAATCGTAGCTTTCTTCAATACAATTGCCAAGATGTCAGAGTCGGTACGAGAAATCAGAGAGCTAACGACTATGTACTGGTCGACTCACACCAGGTTAGAAAAATCTGATCCTGCAATTGGAGGTAGTGATCTAAGAGACATGACAACGGGAATAGATGGAATAGAGTTACTAGATGTCACTGTGGGAGCAGTGTCGAACCTTGCCAATCAGGGATTGATAGATGAATCGACAGAAACAAGTCTAATCCAAAAGGCATTTCAACGGAACCCTGAGCTGATGGTTTTGTCAAAACACTACGGTTCAAATTTACGCAAGTTTCTCAACTTCTTACCCAACATTGATAGTCAAGTTGCGACAGGTATTGCCGACAATGATGGGCCAGATGCGATTGTTGTTGGCACAGGCCTAGCGGGATTGGCGGCATCATTGAATATTCTAGATCGTGGAGGAAGAGTTGTTTTGATAGAGAAAGAACATCGCCTTGGGGGTAACTCAAACAAGGCATCGTCGGGAATCAATGCATGCTGTCCACAGAATTCTACGTATGGTGATTACCTTGAGAGTTTCAAGGAGGATACCATTCGATCGGCAGGAGGGTCTGCTAAGGTGCATTTAATTGAAACGCTAGTTGAAAATAGCGAAGCCGCGGTTCAGTGGCTGAAAGATCGTGTGGGCGTAGATTTGTCAGTCCTTGCTCAACTCGGTGGACATGGTCACAAACGAACGCATAGGCCAAAAAGTGGAATGGTGGGTGCCGAGGTTATCTACAACATTCAACGTGCCGTTAAGAGTTACGAGAAATCAGGTATGGTCAAGATCTTGGTTGATACGAGAGTAACGCAATTGAATCGGGATGAAAGTGGTGCCGTTGTTGGTGTTGAAGCGGTAACAATAGAAAAGGGTGGTGCGAACAAGACATTGACACTCACGTCTCCCAATGTAGTGCTTGCAACAGGAGGATTCGCCTCTGATCGTAGTTCGGGATCATATCTCGAGCAATATCGACCTGAATTGATGCGAATGCCCGCCACAGCAGGAGAATTCTCTACGGGTGATGGAATCACGCTCGGGACGTCCGTTGGTGCAGGAACAGTGGATATGGAGAAAGTACAAGTGCATCCCACCGGATGGGTAGACCCCAAAGACCCCTTGAATCCAGGAAAGATATTAGCGGGAGAACTCATGCGTGGCGTGGGTGGGGTTTTGCTAAACCGCGAAGGTAAAAGATTTTGTAACGAATTGGGAACAAGGGCGTACGTTGTTGACAAAATGTTTAGCCACGACCCACACTACGCTGAAACACAGAGTTGGAGTGTCAGTACAGAAATACCGACGTTTTCGCTCGTGCTATCATCATCGGCAGCAGTAGGGGCCCAGAAGCATGTCGATCACTATCTAAACAAAGGTTTGTTGACACGGATAGAGGGAGTTGACGCTCTGGCCAGCTGGATGAAATTACCCGTTTCAGCCATAAAGGCATCTTTGACTGAGTACCAACGAGATGCAAAGAAAGGTAGAGATGCTTGGGGAAAGGTAACTTTCAACGGAGTCCCACAGAAGGATCTATCAAGTGAGGTTTTCTATGCTGGAACAGTCACGCCAGTCCTGCATTACTGCATGGGTGGCCTGACGATCGATAAGGACGGTAATGTGTTAGATGAGAACAAAGAAATAATTCCGGGTTTGCATGCAGTGGGTGAAGTTTCTGGAGGAGTTCATGGTGACAATCGCTTAGGTGGAAACTCGTTATTGGAGTGTACAGTTTATGGAACAATTGTCGGGAAGAAGATTCCAATCAAACCACGAAACTCGATTCAGCTTACTAGTAACATCCAACAAGGAGGTGGAGCTTCCACTAAGCCAGTTGAACTTCGGAATATTTCAGCTGATGAGTTGAAGGAGCACAATACGGAAGGCGATTGCTGGGTTGTATTGCATGGTCTTGTATACGACTTGACTGACTTTGCAGATGAACATCCCGCTGGACCTGAGAGTATTACGGAGCTTGCAGGACAAGATGGAACTGAAGAATTTCAAGCGGTGCATGGTGAAAATATTCTAGAGGACTTTGATCCCATTGGCAAGTTTGCATCATAGGAAGTAGGAGTAACAAGAGAGTTGTCACTAAGTAATTATTGTAACCTCCTATTGTAACTTTTTCTCTTTGAGGGGTGAAGTATTGATATGTATCTTCTCCTGTTTACTTTTATTTTGTGTTCATGTAGAAAGCGTGTTTTTTGAACAAATAGTTTGTACCCCCTTTCATCAAAGTTATCATACCAAAACCGGGGGTACAACTTTATCTCGAAAGGTGAACCATGAACCATGATAACCATCGAAATTGGAAAGCCCTCCATAGCTCCTCCAAGCTCCTCCATAGCAAAGCCTCCTACACACCATATTGAATTGATCTATTGACCATTACCTAAAAATTATCTTTAGCCAAAATGTCTGATTACTACAATGATAGAGATAGAGACCGCCGTAGTAGGCGTGACCGCCATCGAAGAGATCGCGATGGTGATGATTACTACAGCAGTCGACGATCGAGAAGTCGCTCTAGAAGCAGAAGTCGCTCCCCGGATAATGGTGGTAGAAGCAATAATAAATATTCTAGTGGCATTCCGTCGGCTGGAATGGTTCCTTCGGCTGCTGCCCAGCCGCCGCTATCTAACACCGGTGGTGGTCTCCTTTCCAACATGGCGGCGGGTGGATATAATCATTCTTCTGCCCTCTCTGCGCAGGACAAAATCAATCGAGAATTATTCGTAGGCAATACTCCCCCCGGCACCTCAGAAGCCCTATTGATGCAATTCCTCAGCGGTGCGATGCGCAAAACAAACCTCTGTCCACCCGACGCTATTCCCATCTTGGCATGTCGGACGAATCAAAAGTTTGCATTCATTGAATGTGCTAGTGTCCAAGTTGCCAACGCCGCTCTTAATCTCAATGGAATTCCATTTTTGGGAGCATCGCTCCGTGTTAGTCGTCCATCGAAATATGCTGGTCCGCACATCCCCAGTCTAACTTGGCAGCAACTTACAGGACAACCACTCCCCCCGGGCATGACACCTGTTCCTGAAAATAATGGACTCGGGGGAGGATCGGCGGAGGAAAAACTACAACGTGAATTGTTCATTGGAAATACTACACCTGAAATGACTGAAGCGATGCTACGAGATTTTCTAGGTAGAGCTATGGAACAGGTTGGATTAACAAGGATGCCAGGCAACCCTATCGTGGCATGTCGTGTAAGTGGGAAGTTTGCGTTTGTAGAGCTACGTACAAAGGAGGAGGCGGNTGAGGGTCGGTAGGCCTACGAAATATACTGGACCGCATACCCCACACGGTAATTGGGAGGATATTCTTGCAAAGTGAGTGTTGATACCATATATTTTTATGTTTTCCATCCTGCACTTAATGCTCATCATGTCTACTGTTCTATTTTTTTCTTTTCAACACAACTTTTAGATTCATGTCTGGAGAGTTGCAACTCAATAACGCCACGAGTGCCCCCATGTCTGCGGCTGCAACCTCAACATACGTAGCACCACCCGTAGCAGCTCCAGCAATGGCACTAATGCCGTCTGCTGCACCTACTATGGCTATGCCGCCAGCACCTGTTCCTGTTCCAGTTACTATCACTCCCACACGCGTGGTGGAACTGAAGCAAATGCTCACCCAACAAGACCTCGAAGATGATGAAGAATACAATGATATTCTTGAAGATACTCGTGATGAATGCTCCAGCTTTGGTTCATTGAAGAATATCGTTATCCCTCGCTCTGGTCCTGGGGCTACGAAGATCTTTCTGGAATATCTTTCTGTAGAAGATGCGGGGAAGGCTATTGCTGGGTTGAAAGGCAGGACATTTGATGGTCGTCAGGTTGAGGCCACATATTTTGATGAAGCGAAATTTGCCAATCAAGATTACTCTGACTAAATTTTGTCCCTTTGCTTTGCTTGCGACCCTTTCTATTCTCTCTCTTTTCCGAGGAATTCTTCCTGTGTCGGCAGCGAATTGAATACATAATATATGAACCAAGAAACGAGAAGCGTAAGATATTTATCTCTTTTTGATGTTAGTGCCAGATTGCTTTCAGCTTTGGAATGTCATCATATTATCCATGTTAAATATTTTACTTGATAACCAAAACATTGTTTTTGTCTCTGGTGTTTTTTTGTTCTTCCATCTAGTACATTCGTAGCTATGCCAGTGATACGTCATGGTGAAGTAACGTGGTTATCTGACATTGACATCGGTTTACTGAAGTTTCTCACGAACTTGTCAATATCTCTCCTGCTCGGGCAACAAATAATAATGCTCTTTCCAAGTTCAGGATTCAATGATAATTGCACAACAAAATCTCTGTAGAGGCAACACCTGCAGTAAGGC
>JALLBI010000533.1:0-10531 GCA_036940125.1 Mediolabrus comicus
CTCTATTAAACTAATCCCCATCATATTGCTACAGCAGTCTCTTCTGTGGGAGCCTTAGACACGGACTTGGCATAAAGCAAACTGTTACGCAGTGCAGAAGTTACCCATGGATCTGTACGAGATCCACAATCGACATGCCATCCGTCAACGTGATAACCTGTGTTGTAGAAGTCAAATCCTAGATAAATCACTCGTCCTGTGCCGTAAGGCAGAACTGCCACTGCGGAGCTTGTTGCAGTTCCCCACATGGTTGTACACGATACGCTGCCACAGTTGATGTGCTGTGTCGCACTTGGACAGCCAAGAGTGGCAGCACCACCCTCCCAAGGAGTACCCGCAGTGTTTACTGTGTTGATGTTTGAAGTTGCACATCCCACAGCTGATAGATCCCACCCAAAGGCTTCGTTCAAAAAGTTAACATCGTTTGTCCCGTATGTGCCTGTCATGACTAATGTTCCTCCTGTCTCCACAAAGTTTCTCAAGACACCCTGAGAAGTAGTATCCCAGCCAGTAGCTGTAGACTCCATATCGACCATAAAGAAGAATCTCATCGAGGCTAGTTTCTGCGCCAGAGTTGAATCTGCGAATGTTACAATGGATTCATCCACAACGAAACCGGAAAATGCACCATCCGTCTGAATAAAATTCTTGACAATAGATACAAGATTATCACTCTCGGTTCCACAACCTCCGCCACTTGCCCCATTGAGATTCGCCTGCATATAGACTCCAACTTTGGTCTTGTCACGCTTGTAGCATTGGAAGTTTCCATTCTTTTCAAAGGAGAAATCTTCAACGATTCCAGGATGATTTACAGGAGGACCGTAGGCAACTCCAGGAGTCAAAGTGAAGTCAACTGGAGGGTCGTTCTGAAGATTAGGAGGAATTGTTCCAGCCTCAAAAGCGCACCAGCATAACTCGTAGCTTGAACTGAAGGAGAAGCCGACAAGACCTCCTGACTGTACAGGATAGGAAGCAAATTTGAAGCACCAGTCAGCACATTGTTCAACACTCGTGATATGGCCTGGATAGGCAGGACGTATTTCATCATACGAATTTTGAGACGCATCCCTACAATATCCCTCAAAACTCTGTGTTACGTCAAAGTAGTCGCTTCCAGATCCTTCTTCAGATTGTGATTCTTCAAGAGGCAAATCCACAATCAAGCCAGTCAATTCAATTTCAGCTAACTGCAAGTACGGGTAATTGCTAGCTCTTTGACTCGGGAAGACTACTCTGTACTCGGAGTAAACATTCGTGTTGCCAAAGAAAGATGCATCCGAATAATATTTGCCACTATCTCCCGATGAATAAGACGACCAAATCGTCGACCCCTCGGCGTTTCGATCATACACCGAGACTTCAGACAAAGAACCCGAAGAAATGTCTTGCCAAGAGCGTCCTGGAAAGAATGACTCCGAACCCAAGGATAGCTTTTGGTTGTTTCCACCGTGACAGGCATGGTGTGTCAAGTAATTTGTGTCGAAGTTGAAATCCGCGCATGCACCGTCATGGACACTGCTAAGAGTCTTTGTTTCAGGGTCGTAAATCCACTGTTGATTATTTCCTCCGTGACAATCAAATACGTAAAGATCTGAGACACCGTGGAGAGGTTGATCAAGACACTTAGAGGGTTCAGCAGTAACCTTCACGAAGCGATCTGGTGTCAAGTAGAATTGCTGATATGGATTAGATGCATCGCATGCAGCTGATTTGATACGATGGCCATCGGTAGGATCCACCTGCATACAGTAGAGACCAAAATGACGTTCCAACAAAGTTGTTCCAATACCAGAAGTTGCATACCAACTCTCTTCTTGCCAATAAAATAGTTGATTTGCCCCTGCATGACAAGGATGTGGCCATAGGTAGCCCGTGTTATGGTTATAGTCGATGCAATGTCCACTCCACTTGTTGCTTTCTCTCAGTGATGTATCCATTACCCAACGTTGATTATCTCCTCCGTGACAGTTACCGAAATAAAGATTTGCATCAGGAGTGTCCATTCGTTGATCAAGACACTGTCCTGGAAGACCGTTCACGTGAATGGCACCCCATGGACTCTTGGTGAACAGTTGTAAAGGATTGTTGGCATCGCATGCTGATGGCACAACACGATTTCCATCGTCAAGTTTCACTTCCCAGCACAAGTTATCCCACTTGTCTCTAACCAGGGAACCAGTTATGACTCGGCCCTGAAGATGAAAAGATGTCGGGTCAGCATCCGGGTCGTACCCAGTGTATACTCGGATACCGTTCACCAACGAGAGCTGCCCATAAGAAGGTGAAAGGACGAAACTAGGAGCTTCACTCAAATAGCTGGACCTATCACAGGAGTAATGCATTGTAGATCCATCGACAACGTAAGCGCTGCCTCCACTTTCCATCTCATCGCAATTCACTGCGACTACAGTGGAGCTAGGATCCAAGACTGAAGCCACGAGAGGACCTGAGCGATCGTAGCCATCTTCCCATGACGGTTTCGTTCCCTTATCATAGCACGTCGAACTCATTCCTCCCCACACACAATTACTCGCTTGCTCGCATTGCAGCGAGGTTATAGATGCACTCGAACAGACGCGGCTCAATTGAATGTTGGATACATCAACTGTTGCCACACTTGAAGTTGTATGCGACGCGACAGCGATTCCCACGTAGTAGCCGCTAGATTGAATGTCAACAATCGAGATAGTAACTCCGAAGTTATACCATGTACTAGATGTCGTCGGTCTGTAGTAGGCAGACAAAACATTACCAACCTTTGTCACCTTTATCCACACCGATGATGGCATGTATAACCAATTACGAACTAGTGTAGTATTCGTCGATGAGCCGTGTCGATAGAGGTTGGCAACGCCTTGGCCTTTTGTTAGAACCATGGAATAGTGACTGCTTTGGGGTGTGAGTGCTCCACGGACCATGATACCTGCTTCGGCCCAAGGATCAGCTGCAGAGAGTCCCTCAATAAGAGCGGTGAATGTCATGTCACCAGATGTTTCGATATATTGGTAGTGAAAACTATCCGCAGTGCCCCAAATATCACCTGAACCTTGAACCATGTAAAGACCCGACTCAGGACTAGAGAATCCACCCGTGGAATGCACGGAGCCAATATCTCTCGAGGCAAAGACTTCCTCGAACACAGCTCTAGCAGTAGGCGCGGGTGTTGGATATGTTGAAAGAGTAGGTGCAACAGATATTGAAGGAGCATTCGTTGGAGGGTTTGTAGTAGTTGGTGTGCTAGTCGTGGGCATGCTGGATATGGAAGGTGTATCTGATGGCATCGACGAAACTGTCGGAAAGGCACTCGGTTGATCAGATGGCTCACTGGATGGCATAGAGGAGACTACTCAAAGATACAAAGCAAGGATGAGGGTGAGGAGAGAGCACGCACAAGTATAATTATGGATGCAAGCTAAATACGTAAACTCACCAGATGGCTCAAATGATGGTTGAGAAGACACCGAAGGAGACAAAGATGGTGCAGATGAGGGCGCAGCACTCTGTGGCAAAGCCTCTAAAACGACGAAATCGGCGGCTATGCTTGCCGCTACCACCATCACTTCATTCACTTTATCCTGCGAAACTTTTCCAGGTGGAACAGTTTTATCGAATGAAATCATGGCAACACCTTCTACGTCGAATGATCCCGGAGCTACATCACTTGGCCTGATAATTTGGTCAGCGACATAGCAACGAGAGTTCGTCGGTTCAAATCCCAATTTCTTGCCCATTGATTTGACAGCTAACTTACAAACCGATTTTTGCTCTTCCCCAATGAGATGTCTGGGCTCTGGAACTTGTAGAGTTACCGGAGAGGTGTACTCGGGACCTCCGCAGCCCTTCAATGATTGAGTTCCAGAATTAAAAAGATCCTTATCGGTAAAAAGGAGGCAACCAAAATTGTTGTTGTTTGGCACCACATAATTGATGTCATCTAGATCAGTAATTCCAAACCATTGAGCCAATCCATAGTAGAGACTCTCCCATGGTCTAGACGGAATCAACCGTCCTCTTCCAATATTCATAGGGTTTGAGTCACCGAAAGATCTTGGGTATTCTCCAAGAATTTTTCCACCTTTAACGTCGCCACCGAACATAAAGTAATTCCTGCAAGGATAGAGTGTATCTCTTGTTAGTGATTGAAAGGCATCATAGAACATTTCAAGTGTACTTCACGCCTAAGACGAACTTACCCAGCCCATGCATGATCAGACCCTTGGTTAGCATTCGGAGTTATCGTACGGCCAAACTCGCTTCCTACGATAACAGTGACTTGGTCTTCAACTCCTTGCGCTTTCATTTCAGCCCAAAAGTTAGCTATTGCGAGATTCAAGCTTGGAAGTCGGCCTGCTAAGTTAGTCGACACTAAAGAAACGTAGCAAGATGGAGAGATGGTAAGAAATATGCGACTAAGCACTAATATCATGATGAATCAGTAAACACATGAACTTACGCTTGAAATGCGCATCAAATCCTGACATTTGAGCGTGAAAAACGTCGCGATTGACTCCACTACCTCGCTCGTTACGGATCTTAATGAGCCTCGCGATCAATTTCAGCTGGCTACCGATAGCATTAGCATCCAGATGTGTCGAAAATGAAGAGTCTGGCTTTACTCCACGAATGCTAGAGCGACGAGAGGACATCAAAACGTGAGACAACAACTTGAATGACAAATTACAACCGCGAGATGCAACTTAATACTCACCTGCCGACTAATGCGTCAGTCTTGTTCCAAACATCAACGAATGTTTGAGACCACTTGTTAGAAAACAGGCCTGAAGTCTCAGAAGTCCTTCCATTCAAAGATTCCAAGTACTCTCGCAAGTCTTGCGATTTGTCGTTGAGCCAGTTTGTCTCGTATATTCGTGCAATATTTTCCGTGCTCAAAATATCTGCAAGTCGACCAGTCTTTGGACTGCCATCGATCATTGCAGCCCTACTATTGACAGCTGTTGCACTCACAGCATCCCCGTTACGTTCTAGCACGTCAAGCATGCGACCCCTGAGTTAGTAGAGAGACGATGAAGGAGATAAAGGTTAGATTAGCGTCAGAAGTCACATGGCATCTCATATTTTTCAGCTTCAGTACTCACAAGACACCCGGTCCTTCACCTTCCTTAAATGCGTCGACTTCATGAGACTCCTTTTTCATGGTATGATGAGAGAAGAGATCCGTTCTTGTTTCTGTCTGCCAATTATCTTTCGTGACTGGCTTGTGTAAATGACCCATGTTGGCAAGGAAAATTCCTTTACCCTCGTTGTAGATATCTCGAAAAGCAGGCAAGAGATTGTTCACACCAAAAGTAATACACCCGGTGATGCCTGCAGATCTGCCGTCGATAGGTAAGATCTTGTCCATCGTCAAGCCAATGCCTGCAGATCCACCACGAGCTGTAAAGTAGTCATCGTAGAGATAGCACATTCCTCCGTTATCGTGTGGAGTGAGAACATTGAAAGAATCAAGTCCACCAAACAAGTTGATATAAAGTATTGCTTTGTACTCCGAGTCAGACATTTCTGGAGGAGGGGTGACTGGACGTGCTTCACCAGTTCTCCGCACAGTATTGGATGTGTGAAACTCAGGCGTCGACGAAAGAAGTTTCATCAGAATCCTATCAGCAACTTCCGTGCCATTCTTCGCGTAGAAGTTATTGTAAGCCTCGATGAGGACTTGCTTATTCTCGTCACTCAACCTTCCTGCCGTCAACAGCGTATCAAGCTCATTAAGCTTATCGCTCACATCACTCGCAGATGGTTTGTAATGTAAGTGCCCGACTGAGCTCGAGTAGTCTCCAACCTGGACTATATTGGTAAGGTAGGGACCGAATCCTCCAAACAAGTGGCTTAAACCATAGTTATACAAAGACCACAAACCATTCGTCAAGCCAACGACATCACTCATGGCAAGAAGCTCAGCCTCTGGGGCAACTAAACGTGTTGCAGCAAAGTTTCCAGGCGGCTCATAGTCGGTAGAGAAGAAGCCAAATTGATCAGGAGGCTCGAATACCTTTTATAGGGCGAATAAAAAGTCGTCAGTTCATTTTGCATCACTAATAAATACCCGAACACGAAAGTGACAACACATAAAACCTTACCATTTGACCAATTTTGGATCTCATGTTCTCAAGTAAACCATGACGAATCTTTACTGAGGGTCTCCGCTGGAAATCCATGCTTCTCATCACACTAATTACCTTGACCAAAGGCTCTCGGATGTTTCCTTGAATAGGATCTTCGTCAAGAACAGGTGACACAGACTCTGGATCTAATACGATTGCAGCAGATACGGCCGCGAGACTACCATACCGACCATCTCCGAATGTCTTGCCTCCTTTAGTGTAAGTTCCCATCATGAAAGCTTCTGCTACCCTCTGTACGTGACCCGGAGACGGATTAGAGAAACCGTGGAGCTGGAGGAGCTTCTTCGAAATGAATGGCGGAGAGCTTGGATACTGAATTAAGCTCATTAAAAAAGCATCGACTTCAAATTCAGCATCTCTCAACTCTGGTGCAGCAAGGTCGATGAAATTTGGTAGATTCCTCAACGTGTACAGTCCTCCAAGGGTGATCGTTGATACCATATTTTTGAGATGAAGCGGGTTACCAAACTCATCAGTGACCTTGAAAATAGTCGATGAAGCTCCAATACTGCTTTCATCAGACGCCACATAGGCTTCGACATCATCTGATGACTCAAAAAGGCTGTATGTTGCAAGCGTAGCATTATCATCCGTGAATGCTGATGGATCGAATGCACCTAACATTAGCGAAGACAGAACATCCTCCCTTGAAGGCAATGTAGCAAATACGGGAGTTTCAGATAAAGTCACTTGACAGTGGCACATGTCGTCGCTGGTAACAGTGCAGGCTCCTCCTCCGCATTCGTTGCCAGCCACAGATGGGAAGATCTCTTCAGAAGTCATGTTATCTCTCTCCCAAGGGACGTTGATGTATGTGATGGTATTTAAGCTATCCACATATGGGACGGTGTAGTCGTTAAAGAAAGGATTGATCAAAGCCTCATGAATGATAGCAACCATTCCATCCGACCTGACTTTTAGGGACAAAGTACAGGATGCATCTGTCCAGAAGAAGGTATTTTCGCTTGGATAGATTCTATCATAATTTGTTCTAACATTCACGAGAGGATTGTCGGCGATCAATCCATCCGAGTCACAAACACGGCCTCTGTCTGCCAAGCACTGTGCTGAAGTCGATGCAAAAAGAGTCCTCTCACCATGATACTCCATTTTGTAATTATACTCAGCCACATCAGTAAACTCAATATCACAGCAGGACCTGGCAGCGGAAGCTATCAAAGGATTGGCACACATCGCATGAGTATGCCTCCGTGATCCCGCTGATCCTTCACCAGCGTTGGCATAGCCAGTCACAACCTTCTTTGCATCGTTATAAAATGAAAGATGCACACAGGGTTGTCTAATGTACTCATAAAAAGCTCCAGGAGTAACTTGAATCATGATGACATCGTCCACCCTACACTCTCGATAATGACATGGAAGATTGGCATCAAGTATCACAGTGCTAGCAAACTGACATTTGCCACTCTCGTCAGGATTACACAGCTTCATGTACAAGCTCGATTCGGGTGACAACACGAACCTCCTGATAGATTCATCTGACTCCCAATGTCCTGTATTGAGCGGGGTATATTAGTTCAAGAAGTATACTTCGTGAGATGAAAAATGATATACGAAGAATGCGCCGCACTTGTAAAGGAGAGGCACTTACCTGGTGCATAATGAGACTGTGGCATACTGGAACCTCCTCTAAATCTAAAGGTTGCTCCTACTCTGAGGAAGTGGCGCCTTGGCAAATCGACACACAGAGGGTACCTATCTCCAATCCAACCACCACCCAACGAAGACTTTGGGAAGAAATCATGACTGTCAACTTCTAGTCTCATTGGATCCATCCTAGACTTTTGACTCCTGAACAATTCCTCCACATTTCCACGACGAGAAGAGTACACAAATCCTGTGAGAATTCTGGCGTTTGACATGATATCTTTATTGTCGTATGTTTGAGACGATCTTCCGAATTTGTCAACTTTGATCGTTCCGTCTGGGTTCAACTCTTTCAGGCCAACAGTAAACAGCTGCATAATCTCACGGCCAAGATTTTCGTCAGGATAGATAAGCAGGTTTGACGTATCCCAAGGCTGACGTGAAGATTGACTACCGAGTGAGTTGAATTGCTCACCAATCTTGGGACTGTAAGTCATTTCTTTGAGTACGTCAAAGTAAGAACCGAAACAATTTCTAGTCATAATATCATATGTGGCAAGATTAGTCTCGGTATTATCTGGTGCCGTTGTGATACCGACATTTAAGTGCTCATAAAGTGCCCAAGACATTCTCTGACACAACTGATCTTCACCTTCAAGCACATTCATAGTCCAGACAGATTGTTTCTGCATACATACATTAGATAGGAACATTAGATAGGAAAGCGAGGAGGCACGATTAGATACACTGTGAAGGCGAAAGGTTAAAACAAAGGAGCATGGATTCGAATCACTAACCTGTGCATAGTAATTGCCATATGAGTTCTGACAGCCAACACAGTCAAGATCGGCTTCTTGTGTATCAAAATAATCATCAAGCGTAGGATCTGATTGAACTTCATTTGGTGAGCCACAAACTAGTGTACCTCCGCCGCGGTTGTACTCGACTTGATTGGAAAGCATCATCTTCCCAAGATTATCCGCGACAGCCAAAAGGTTCTTGCGGTCGTTGCTCATACCAATCATTTGTGAGAACTGATCGACGACCATCTTGTCTCCTATCCTTGCGTTTTGATTGACTCGACTTGTAGTGGCATAGACGTATCGTGCAAGAGATTTGATTAGGACGCCTTCCTCGGCCTTTAGGTCTTCAAAGTATGACATGGGATGAGAGCTGGGGTATTCCAATATACCAATATCTTTGAAGCCAGTGATAGAATTATCGGGAGTAGTAGGCATTGGATGAGCAGCTGCATAATCTGTAAAATCAAAGATGGACCTACAGATAGAAGGACAGATGTAGTAGAAAAAAGGAAGATGAGGATTCAATAAATGGTACAAGTCAAGGCAAAGAAGAAGACTTGTACTTGTACTCACAAATGATCAGGGTGCACATTTTCCCAGCAGCCTTCATCAGTCATGATCAACATTCCATACGCCAACAAGTCCACTTCATTGCATGCATCCCCTTCTATCTGATTCCACAAGACAATGTCTCTCATGTACGGGTTCTCATCATTACTTGTTTCTAGGGTGTGTTTCAACACAGCAACTGTATCTTCATGGAGACTGTTACTGCATGATGTGGCATTTAGGTCAGGCCTTGGAATCCACCGCGACGTTGGGTTGCCATGTTTTCTGTAACAAGGAAGGTCAATCTTCGTCCCGTTAATAGTACCATCCACTATAGACTCATCAAAGCGCAAATTCGATGCAGCGTAGATAAGTCGAGAGTTGTCTCTCTCGGCAATTCCGGCTACAGGGTCAGCTGCCCTATAGCTAGCAAGCGTTGTGTTGTGCATAGCTGCCAAAGTGTCCGGAGTAAAGGTAATAACCAGCTGGACATCGACAAATGAATTACTCTTTTTCATACATGCATTTTCATCATAACTCAGTACGCAGTGATCTCTATTGATGAAGTTGGGCTGCTCATTCAGACAGAGGGCAATATTTTGGTCGTTGAACACATAGTATTCATTCCTCCCATCAGGCATCACACTGGCTTCAAACCCACCACGTCCAGCGCGAATAGTTGAACGCAAGACTGATTTCCCTCCTCCGTCTAGCTTCGGGAATTCGAGCGAGTTCTCGTATGTAACAAGTCTTGAGTCATATAATGCATAAGTTCCATCTGGCAATAAAGCAAACACTGGCTTGTCGGGGTTGAAGCGATGGGGCGTATCTTCTGGATTGACCGGATCAGCTCCTCTGTAGTCATTATCATATGGATTTGGAAACGTCTGGCATACATCGTTTTCCACCGCAGATTGGAGTAGCAAATCGCCACCATAGGTCTGATCAAAGTTAATCGGAGTGATAGGGGGAGACCCAGCGGCGGACAAATCCAATATATGAAGGCCTGCCGCCGGGTCAACAAAGGAAGGATCAATCTCGACAGTCGGGTTGCCTCCTCTGTGATGTGATGGGTGGAATGTAAAAGTGCGTCATGATGGATGGGAGCGGAGAGGAGAGAGGAGATGATATTTTTTGAGTAGATAAAAGTGTCAAATAATGAAAATAAGAAAGACTGTGATGACATAAGAAGTAATGACATGACAATTGACACACCTGATAGCTCGGCACTTCCCTCCAACCACGAAGTTCATTCGATTCGGATAGATACCATACTTGCCCTCAACCTCATCAACCTGGCAAAGCTCATATTGTCTTACTCCATCCATCACCAGTTGTTCTCCAGTATCAAGCTGCAAGGGATAGGTTGTCATCGTGCGTATTTCTCCAGCGTAGCGGATAACATAGCGAATGTTGCCTTCGGAG
>JALLBI010000534.1:0-10556 GCA_036940125.1 Mediolabrus comicus
GATGGCATCATCTAGCACTACAGTAATAGATGAGATGGGCTTTCCTTCCTCATCGGCGGTGACATCTCCTAAAGCATCATCGTCGGCGGCCGTCTCATCCCCTACATGGAAGATTAGCTCTCCCGTGGATAATAAGTTCACCTCCGCTTATCTTCGTTCACAGTTCTCCTCTCCTGTATCTGAGGAAGCATCCACTCCTACAAGAAAGAGCGCTGGAAGCATATTGGCAAAATCTCCTCGGGTGACAACTACAAAGACATCCGATGGAGATGAGGAAGTGGCCGTCGAGGTTGCATTAGTCACGGGAGATGTTGATGCATCATCGCCTACATGGAAAGCTAGGGAGTTTTCGGTTGATTGCCGTTCACAGAAGACCAGTAATTCTATTATTATTGTGGCACAACCACCGCAGGTGGAAACTGAGAAGGCTTCCAATGGAGATGAGGAGCTTGCGACCGTGGAGGTTCCAGCTATCACTGTGAATGTTGACACTGAGGTTGATGATGACAGTGAGAACTTTTTCCAACCAGATAACGACCACACTGATAATGATGACAATGGCAACATCTCCTTTAATAGTCTTGGGTGTGTTATGGCACAATCACCACAGGTGGCTACTGAGAAGGCTTCCAATGGAGATGAGGAGCTTGCGACCGTGGAGGTTCCAGCTATCACTGTGAATGTTGATAGTGAGGTTGTGTTGCCAAGCAAAGATTCCAGTGGCTCTCACTCAGACTCTGGTGATGATGCTAAAGATCCTCCATCAAAAGATATGGATGTGGCGTCTTCCGTGCGCACAGACGGTGCAGAGCTAAAGGAGATATCCGAGCAGCAAAGAACCAAAGAGATTAAGAAGACAGTCTCGTTTGCTGCCAAAGATACAATTCAACTGATTGCTAGTGTGGCTAATGACGGCGGAGAACAAAAAGGTAGGGAAGGAGACAAAGAGATGAAAGTACATCCTAAAGATGAAGTGATGATGTGGCTTCTTCAAAATCTACCACAACTTGCAGAAGAAGAAGCGATGAACTATCATGTCTCTTTACTATACATGGGATTCACTTCTCTGAACAAGCTCAATAACATCGTGCCGATGGACCTTTACTTTATGGATGAAGAGCATCAGTGTCTGTTGATGGATAACCTATCAGGAAGAGAGAATGAACAGCAGTCAAAGATGGAACAAGTTAATTATGAAGATGATCCAGATTTGCAGGTCCTGGATGAAAAAGTAGAGGAGAGGCTTCCAGAAGAAGATGAAAATGGTAACATTGAAGAAGGAGTCACCCCGCACAAACTTCTCGCGGCTGCGGATCTCTTGCTAGAGGATGCGAGAGCAGCTCTTGAACAATACCCTGCTGCTGACGAAGAAGTTGATGAGGAGGATAAACAAGATGAAGTTAAGGATCAAGATGAGAGCTTGTTGAACATGACGGTATTTTCTGAAGCACACTTCGATGAAGCTCCTTCGTTCACTTCGAAAAGTGTAGATGAACATTATCATCAAATTTTGAATGTTTCCGTGCAAGGAGATGCGGAGGCAACTCTCAGCAACCCTACTAAAGAGCAGTCCAAAGACTGTCAAGTTTTGCCCAAGTTGACAGAGCTGCCATCTGAGGAGTCACTTTCTCCTACGGGTGTAGATGACTTTGGAAGCAAGGCTGACATGACTGCAACCAAATTTAAGTATCCAGATGCTAATACTGACGCGGCAGATTCCCAGAAGGCAATGGAATCCAATGTGGCCATTGACGAACCATTCGAAACTGACATCACAAGGTTGTCTGAAGACACCTCTCTCCTTGACCGATCGGTTGATATTCAATGCATACAAGAGGACCTTGCGACTACTAAAACTGAAGAGAGACTGGAGAGTATTAATGACACTTTCGATATGGAATCGATGCAAGGGTTTTTCAATGCCATTAAGGAAGGGAAGATGCAGATAAGACGCATTTCTACAAGCGAAAGCAGCACCGATTTGAGCTTCTCAAAGCTTGCGACGAGGAGTGATACCGGTGCAGATAACTCATTCAGTATCAATAGAGATGCCCGCAAGATCCGTCTCTTTGTCACGCCCACAAAAGAAGAGGTTGATCCAGCGTCAAAGTCGTTTGATGCATTTTCTAATATTGAATCAGTTGACATGGAGGTTAGCTTCAGTTATGATAATGGTCCTATGTTGTCATGTGGGACAAAGGACGGTATGTTTGCGGTAGACTGGAACCAAGACGCGTTCAGATCGATCTTTCAAGACTTCGTGCCGGCTCTGGCTGATACAGTTTCAGAAGGCTTCGACATGCTTGCATCTGAATTTCCTGAGCACATAGGATCAGATGTTGCTAATGCATAACTTCTACGTCCTCTTTAGGCCAATGTTTAAGGTCTAGATGAAGTGCAGTGCTGTTTGTCAAGAAATATCGAGCGGAGAAAGAGGATCCCGTCTCAGTATTTTGATGTGTTCTAGTTTATGTGTAGATGTTGATATGGTTTTACCAAGTAAAAGTTATTTAGACATTAATTATTGAAACTGTGAAGAAACTGAAAGATACACGTATTATGAATCGCGTTTAGTCCATCCTGTCCTTGTTTAGAGAACAGTCTCGCGTATTGCATGTCTAATCTCATCAAAATCAAAGCAGGCAAAGAAGCTTTCACTTCTGCTAACATTATTCCTGTGATCAGATCCAATTGCCTTGTCTCTTTCCATTCTGTTAGACATGGACGGAAATATGTTATATCTCGGCTCAGCAGCGAAGTCATCATCATCATCATCATCGTCATCATCATAATAGTCATGATTACGGCCTGTGTTTTTTGTCTGCGGTGTAGTAATGGTTGATTCGACCATCGCGGTTACTGAAGGAAGTCTGAAACTACCGAAGAGTTGCTGCTTCCAAAAGAAAGAAGACTCATTCTCGGTATTGTGAGTAGAGCAGTCACTCTCACTGTCTCGTACATTCATATACTGTGCAGTAAGTGCAATCATTTCTTCGGCAATCACCCCAACGTCGGTGCC
This sequence comes from Mediolabrus comicus, assembly GCA_036940125.1. Taxonomy (NCBI): domain Eukaryota; phylum Bacillariophyta; class Thalassiosirophyceae; order Thalassiosirales; family Thalassiosiraceae; genus Mediolabrus; species Mediolabrus comicus. The sequence continues at coordinate 3,020 of JALLBI010000534.1, forward strand.
AAAAGAAGAGTCGGGTGTGTTGTCGTACGCAAAATCATGCTCATGTCTCTGTGTATCAAGGAGAGTCACCTCAATGGAGCTTTCAAAGTCGTCCATATCAGTTATGAGGGTAGACTTCAGATCCTTGCCAGTTTCTGGTTGTGTCTTCTCTTTTGCTGCTTTATTCTTCCTCCTTGAGGCAATCGTAGCTAGTGCCTTCTGATTAAGCTTGGTGTATGTTTTCTTGGCTGGTACGCTGGCACTCTTCTGAGATATGTTATCATTTCTCATACTGTTGGTTACATCCTTGAGTGTGATGCCATTTCTTTGCGGCGATGCACAACTAACTCTTTTCATAGCGGTGGATGCTTTTGCTTCTTTTGGTTGACGTTTGTTCTGCTGCTGACGCGGATTGGGCTGAACTTTATTGCTAAGCAGCTCTTTTTGAACGGGGATCCCTCCGTGGCTTCCCTCAGTAAATGTGCCATGACCGATGCGACGTCCACTGACAGAAGCTGTCTGATTTATCAGAGGAGGACGCGGTAATGACGATTGGATGGTGGTCCTGGTTGGCGATCTCATCTTTTGACGAGTAGCTCGACTGTCAAATGCCGCAACAAGTTCCGCCACTGATTTTGGACGAGAAGACGTTCCAGTGAAGTCTTCGGCTTTTGCTGCCATGTTACCATACCTCCTTGTATGCCCAAGAAGAGCATAAGCTGTGTTATTACATAAAGTAGTAGTAATGAATACAGAACAGTGACAGGTAGAGTTAATACTTACCTGTTGTTGAGAGAGGTTAGAGTAAAACAGGAAACACAAACAAAATCGCCAATAAACAACTATGCATGCCGAGCAGCACAGAAACTTGATGCCGACACACCAAACCTACCGTCAACGAACGTTGTTGTTACAATCTGCATACTTATCATATCAACGGTTCCATGAACAGTAGAAGTAAACCTGTGATACTGTAATACTTACCAATCAAGACAACTACACATCTCTTACATATTGCTGGTTCTTACAGCAAGCGTTTGATTCAACCATGAGTTCCCAATCCAACTCCTTCAGCAGCTTTCCATCCACCTCCGACTCTTGCTCTTGGTCGCCTCCAACCGACATAGCTGAGCTCTCAGACGGTGCCAATGATGATCCTTTCCCAACAGACGCGATGGCATCGTCTAGCACTAACAACAAAGGATCAGTAATAGATGATTTGGGCTTTCCTTCCTCATCTGCAATGAAATCTGCTAAAGCATCGACGGCTGTTGTTCTATGGGAGACGAGAGCAGCCTATAAGCAGACCCATGATGAAGTAATGAAGCGGCGTCGTCAAGAAACTTTGAATCTGTCTTCAAATGAAGACGAAGTAATGAAGTGGCGTCGTCAAGATGAAAGTTTGTTGAACGCAACTACTTTTTCTGAAGCTGGTTTCAGTGAAGCTCCTTCCTTTTCTTCAAAGCCAAACAATCTGTCGTTAAATGAAGACAAAAAGGCAGCTCTTCGCCTTAGCAATATCTCTGAAGCTGAAGAGCAACCCGACTTGCGAGTATTTTCTCCTACGGGTGTAGATGACTTTGAGGCCGAACGTGTGACAGCTTCAACCAAATTTCAATGCTCAGATGCCTTGGCCTCCTCGTTCGAATCTGACTTCACGAGGTTGTTTGACGATGAAGAGTTTACGCTAACAGACAAGGAGGAGACGGGAAAAGAAAGAAAAGGTTCCAACGCAAGTCTTTTGGAACAACATCTTGCTTATCTGTCCAATACAATTAAGGGAGGAAAGATGCAGATAAAACTCAATCCCTCACAAATGGTCCATTCTCCTTTTGCCACGCCCACAAAGAAGCAGGAGGTCGATCCAATAACATCAAATTCGTTGGATGTCAGCTTCTCAAGTCAAGCATATGGTCCTCTGATGTCATGTGGAACAAAAGACGGTATGTTTGCGATTTCATGCCATCAGAATGCTGCTGTGGGTGTCAGATCAATTCTTCAAGGGTTCATGCCTCGGATTGGGACTCTTGCCGATGCAGTTTCAGAAGGCTACGACATGCTTGCATCTGAATTTCCAGAATATCTCAAACCAAAATCAGATGTCACGGATGATGCTTAAATTCTGTGTATAGGTCATTAATTGGGGGCGAGATTGTGGCGGAGGTAAGTGTAATAGGTGAAATGAGAAATATAGAGCGGAGAAAGAGGATTGGATCCTTCTCCGTTTGATCCTCTTCGTTGATAGGTGTAGGTAGATACAAATAATATGGTTGTTACATCAATTATGCACAAATGAATCACGTTTCAAAATTACAGATCAGTCTTGCATATTGCATATTGCAAGTCTAATCTCATCAAAATCAAAGCAGGCAAAGAAGCTTCTACTTCTGCCAACATTATTATTCCTGTGATCAGATCCAGTTGCCTTGTCTCTTTCCATTGTGATATTATGCACAGGAGAAAATATGTTATATCTCGGCTCAGCAACGAAGTTATCATCATCCTCATCGTAGTAATAGTCATAACTACGGCTTGTGTTTTTTATCTGCGGTGTAGAGCTGGTTGATTTCACCACCGTGTTCTCTCCGTAACTACTCTCAGTGTAGAAACAAGACTCTGCCTCGGTGTTGTAAGAGGAGCAGTCACTCTCGTTATCATGAGAAGAGCAGTCACTATCGCTTTTAGAAGGAGAGTCGGCATGAGCACTGTCATAGGCGAAAGTATGTTTGCCGCGTACAAACATCCTAACGTCGGTGTCAAAAGAAGAGTCGGGTGTGTTGTCATACACAAACCCATGCGTGTCAAGGGGAAGCACCCCAATGGAACTTTCAAAGTCTTTCATATCAGCTGTGGTAGACTTCAGATCCTTGCCAGCTTCTGCTTGCGTCTTCTCTTTTGCTGCTTTATTCTTCCTCCTTGAGGCAATCTTAGCCATACGGTTAAGCTTGGTGTTTGTTTTACCTGGTACGCTGGTACTCTTCTGAGATATGTTATCATTTCTCATTCTGTTGGTTACATCCTTGAGTACGATGCCTTTTCTTTGCGATGGTGCACAACTAACTACTTTCGTAGCAGTGGATGTTTTTGCTTCTTTTGGATGACGGTTGGTCTGCTGCTGAACTGGATTGGGTTGAACATTCTTGCTGAGAAGCTCTTTGTGTTTGTGAACGGGGATCCCTACGCCACTTCCCGCAGTAGAGCGTATCATATTCACAGAAGCAGCAGCTTCTTCCGATTGTTTTGCAGCTTCATCCAGATGGTGTGCCTCGAGATCGGCGCGAGGTCCAGTGACAGGGGCTGCTTGATTCATCAGAGGAGGACGCAACGGAGGACCGCTCTTGATGGTAGTAACATTTGCAGCAGCCTTTTTGGAAAGGTGTCTCCTCCCGACTTGTCTTAGACGATCTCGCTGAGATTTGGATCTCCAATCAACCTCGTTAGGATTCTTCAAAGGAGGTGTTCTGCTCTTTGGCTTCGGTGGTGTAGGTGGTAATGGATGAATGGTGATGGTAGTTGGTGAACCAATCGTTTGAGACATTGTCGGCGTAGCTGTTGCTGCTCGGCTATCAAATGATAGTATCTTCGGTTCCATTGAATTGATATTATCGCTGCGACGGCGACTAATAATGCCGTCCTTAATCTGAAGGGCTACAATAAGTTCCGCCGCTGATAACTTTGGTGGAGAAGACATTATTTCAGCAACGTCTCCGACGGCTCCGACGGCTTTTGTTGCCATGATGCTACTGATAGGGGAAATCTACCGCTCCTTTTTATGTGAGGCTCGTTGTCTACTACTTATTTGCTTGAGGTTGTGGCGATGGCGATGAGTGCTTCCCATGTCGGCGGAAACAAAAGCTGGCACATCATCGCCAACGAATTTGAAGTTTTTTGAAAAGGCGGTTGATTCACAAGATAAGGACTCCCGTTAGTTTTTTAATGGGGAGTCCTTATCCACCTCACAAAAAATACATCGACTTGCATGAATAGCGTTTAGTACCACTGATTACATCATAGAGGAGAGATAATAGATGGCAATAACAGCAGCACCTCTCAGACGACAAGCTCAAGGATGTTCTACTTGTTCGCAGTAGATTGAGGGTAACATACTTATTATTTACAGGAAGTATATATATCTTATGAGCTCTCTCTCTCTCTCTGCTATCATGCTTATGCTGCTATTGTAACTACACGCGTACACACGCTCTCTTACAAAGAAACAAAAAATTAATTATATGAATACATCTATCTCCACTCCTGAACTGGTGAACTCTCTAAATACTCCCTAGTCTCTAAATACTCTCGGAATGCTACTCTTCGTGTTGATGATTGATCTCTCTTGCTCTTCCTGTGGAGATAACTTGCCGATGCATCATCACGGATCGTATTCCAAGAATTTTCCTCGGACTGAGACTGGACTCCGGTAGAAGAAGAGTGGTCATCTTGAATAATGGCTGAGAGTTTGTCGGCACTGTCTTTCATTTGAACTTTGAGGAGTAGACCAGATAGATCACGTATTTGTTGTTTCAGATTAGCTGAAGGCAGTTGCGATGATTGACTACTCAATTCAGAGCACTGTGATAATGGAAGTGTTGGGAGGGTAGCATCATCATCATCTGCTGGTAGAACGTCATTCTTCTCGATGTTAACACTGGGAAGGTCTTTGAGTGGAGCTGTAATCGTGATGTCCTTGATCATGTCCTCGACTGATGGAAGAGGCGGAGACGACATGTTTGGTGACGTATCATCGTCTCCTTCTTTGGTCATGGAAGATTGCTTACGCACTACTACCTTTCGTGGTCGTGAATGGGATCGCTTTTGTCTACTCCTTTTAACCTCTCCATTGTTGCGTCCCTTTAGTCTACTACGCCTCTCCCATTTCCTATGATGATGAGATGGAGGGTCCAATGCCACTCCACTCTCATCTTTACTGTCTGTGCTCTCTCCAGAAGGAGTTGTTCTTGAGACGATCCCACCCTGAGCTCTTTCTTCATAGCGTAATAGATTACTCTCTGAGTGGCGTGAGGGATGGTCTCGAGCTCGAGCCGCTAGAGAGGAGTGCTGCTGCTGCGCAGTCGTAGTGTCGCATTTGGAGCAAACCTTGTGCAGTATCTGATACTTCTTGTACGTGCCTGCATTTGTAACCCTGCACAAACGGATGGTGGCATGTCTTGTGCATAATCCATCCTTGTTGAATTTGCCCCCTGGATAAGCTGGTCGCTCATCATGCGTTCGTTGCTTTGCTTGATCCTTCAGATCTGCAAGGCGGGGGCAGGTGGGTTCCGTGAGTTTGAGTTGCATTCTAGTCATCTTGTTTTAGGTGGTTGGTTGGTTGGTAAAAAGTATTTATCATTCAAACAATGAAAGAGGAGTGAGGATAGAATTGTTGATTTGAGGGCTGCAGAGCGTCGTACTTAGATGATCGTATGTCCTCCGAGATCGTGTTAACATAATCTTGATGTCGCTTGCTTGGGCTGAGGTACCATAGGTATGGTACCAACTTATGGCGGTGCAGCCCCATTGATCTAAGTACATGTGTATCGTGCTGTCCGATCGCGAACCTGCCCAAACTTCTCATCTTTTCTACTAGTAAGTACATTTTATCTACAAAAGAGTACCTACCGTAACAAAAAACAAATTGGCAACGGGCAACGGCTCTTTTTTGTTGAGAGTTGAGAACAACAACAGCATTGTTGACAATGAACGATAATCAGAACTACTTTGTAACTCGCTCCACCTCTCGTGTGCTCGCGGAGCCAGGAGGGAAGTCCTCAGTAGGCTTTCTCTTCGGNTGCTAGTGCTGCTACAACCAATAGTTATAATGTGCTTACTGATCGGCCTACCTCACGTGTGTTGAGACCACCTGGTGGACATAGTTCTATCAAACTTGGCTAAATGAACCATGGTTGAACGTTATTTTAGGGGAAAAGAAAACTGGGGGGGGGGGGTGATTCTTCTTCTTTGATTCATTTTTGTGGGAGTGTTGGCGTGTGTACAGAATGTAGGGACACAAAAATTGAGTTTAGTTCATTTGATTATATATTAAAAAAGGCTGGGGGGATGCATAGCAAAAAGTAATAAGGGGGAAGGGGGGCCATGCTGCGGAAGAGCGTCGCTTCATATGGATTCTTAAATATTATTTAAGAGGGCATTACTCTTTTCATTTTTTCTTTAAGATTGAAACATGCTGCAATCCTCTTTTACACACCAACATACATCTATCTTCTCTCTCTAGAGAGGTGCAATATCACAAATCGGGGCCGTTGCCGTTATACAAATCGGGGCCGTTGTCTAGAAAGGCATCTCTGATAATCGGAGCCGATGTAAAAGCATCTCCGTACACTACATGTCTTTCTGGCCTACTCCGATAGGGCATTGCCCATGCATTATCATCTTCATCGCACTCTACACACATGGTGCCGCAGTATCCAAAATATGAACAGTCGTCACAGAAATATTTCTCGCAGCATACACATTCTTTACGTTCAGGATCGGCCGTTCCACAGCTAGCGCAGTAGCGATCGTTTTCAAAGCACTCGGAGGCGGCACTGCAAGCGTGTGCACCTCCTTCTGCTCCAAAACAATTTTCACAGAAATAGTCATTGCAGTAGATACAATGACAATCGGGGTTTGCCAAATTTTCGCAACTTAGGCACTCTCTTGTGCTGCAACCGAGGCAGACCGAATCCACGCCATCACTTCGGTTTCCTTCAGCCAGAAAACAGTTGCCACAGAAATATAAATTGCAGAATTTACAACGACAGTCAGGGCTCGCGTAACCATGACATCCTGAGCAAAGGAAACAGCTTGCGCACTGACCCCTGCTTGCACGTTGAAACCTTTTGGCACCATTGATACCATATCGTCTAACATTTCTTCGGTTGCTGCAACGTTTGCACCAGAATCTTTTGCACGTGTTGCATTTGTTGGCTGAAATACAGTCATTGCATACTTTTTGGTCGCACTGAGAACTGTAGCAATCGGTAAGACTTCCATCACAATCTTTACAAAAGACCTTCCTGCAGACGCTGCAGGAAAAAGTACAGGTACCACTTGTCGTACAATCTGAGCAGAAGTATCTTGTACATTCGTTGCAGGAGTATTTCGCACATCTGTTGCAAGATCGTAGCGTTATGCTTTGCTCTTCGTTTCGACATGAACCACAGAAGTGATTTAAGCAGCCATAGCACCTATGTTGCAAACCAGTCTCACCCTGACTAAATTCAAACTGGCAGGGACGATTTCTCCTCCACAACATTTCTTTATATCTGCACCAAAATTGCACGCTTGGCTTCGACGCCTTTGAAAATAATAAATGTTTCAGTGAACAGCCTTCTCTCTCAATAATACTGTCCAAAATGGGCTGTACTTTATTGGATAAGATCTGTGGTATAGGCGAATAAGAGCAGTCTTGCCAGGCGTTCCACCCCTTCCATCGAGTACTAACAATACTTAGATCAATTTGCTCAATAATTCTTGAACCCCGTAGCGGAACAAGCCCATCTCCTTTAATTTCGACACAATTTGTCAGTCTTAATCGTTTAAGACTATTGACTGCATC
>JALLBI010000535.1:0-10530 GCA_036940125.1 Mediolabrus comicus
CACGCCGATCCATTGCTAACAGGCGCTGCAATCGTCGTCTACATATGTGTGCCAAACGCAAATTAGCAAATAGGGCGTCTGCAAGTAAGTTTGATGTTTGATCAGGGGTTTTACGTATTGGATGTAGATAGATTTGATACACTTATGTTATATACGCCTTGTATGTACTTTTTTGGCGCGCCCCTCTCCTCCCTCTTCCACGCACACATGAAGACTCAGAGTTTTTTGCTGTGTCGTCAGCTTTCTCAATGATTCATCACACCACCATTATTTTACAGAGAGCTCATTATTATCTATTCTGCTCCACGCGAAATAAAACCTATCATTACAATGAAATTTTTACTTGCTGCTGCTGTCGCTCTTCTATCATCTGCTGCCACGTCGGCGTTTGCACCTACCACATCAAAGGTTTCTTTTGCCAAGAGTACGAGGAATACTCCATTTGGAAAGAATGTTCCTTTATTCATGTCTGATGACGGAGATTGGTCTGCACCCAAGTCGGCCATGATTGGTGGAGCTGGAGTCAACAACGCAGGAGAGCCTCCATTCGAGATCCGAGGATTTTCTCTTGGCAACCTCGTCATCGGTGCTGGGATTCTTATCACAACCCTTTCTTTCGCGGATTATCTGAGCACTGCTGGCGGCGATGGATTGAGTGTTTCAGGTTTAGGATTCGTTTACGGCATCCCGATATTCCTAGCAGGATCAGCGCTTAAATATGCTGAGATAGAGCCTGTTCCTTGCATTTCAGCTCCTGCTGCTGACGCCATTTTTGAATCAAAGGCAACTGAGATTATCAAGAAGATCAAACAGGACGTTACTCGTCACCGATACGGAGATGAGGCTCACTTAGATACCACTGTTAAGAAGCTCGGTCTTGTTGTTCCTGGTAAGGATTACCCCCAATTGATGGAGCTCCGCGAGGATGTCACAGAAGACGGTGAATTGGCTTTCACTATGGTGTGGCAATCGTTTGATACTCCTTACAAAATGTGGGCCGATGAAAAGAGGAGGAAGAGATACGAAACATTCTTTGGACCAGGTGTTGGCGCGGAAGTTGTAAAGATTAATGCTGAGCAAAGATTGGTTGGTATCCGCTTGACAACAGGAGGTCCTTTGTCAGAAGAGTACTTGGCTAGCAAGGCAGAGAAGGAAGCCGCAGTCGCAAGCGCGTAATTAAGATGTACATTATTTAATCTGAACTCATAATATACAAGATCATCTACCCATCAATCGTTGCTCAACCTGGAAATACTGGACCTCTGTTTCCCTTTGCTGGAGGCATATCCCCTCGTACAACTTCTTCTACGCTCCGATCGTTTGGTACAAAAAGCAACGCACCACCATCTATGCAGTACCTGCGCAAACCACAGCAAAAGGACCGTCAAAAGCAGTTAATGATGATGTGTGTAAGTCTATGAATGCAGCATCATTGGTCAAATATACGCACCTCTTCCCTGTGGCGAAAGCAGGAGTGCTTGGAAAAAGAAATCCATCAGCGAAGACATCTCCAAGGTGTCCTCCACATGTTTGACACCTTACCTCAGCTCCAGCTAGCTGATACTGGATATTGGATACGTTTTCCATTTCAACATTGGATATCTCCGGGTTGGACGTGCTCATTATAGGAGCTGCAAAGCTGCGAGTTAATGGAGTAAGAACAAAGAAATGACTCAGATCTCATGTCGACCATAAGCATGCCCACATACAAACATCAATTACCTTGGCCACCCGGTTCCAGAGTGGAACTTTTCTTTTGAATTGAATAATGGTGTGCCACAACCCGCACATACAAACAAACCAGTTCTATCTTCTCCTTCGAGTACCGACGAGTATGGTGATTCAGTTCCACCTTGCCGCAAGATAAAATTTTGTTGAGGTGATAGCAGCTGTGACCACTCAGCTTCTGTGTGCTGAACTTCATAGCCGGTAGTTCTAGACTTTGTTGATCTCGCATTAGCCGGGGTGGCAGCTGCAGTTAAAAGAGCACCAAATGTTGTGAAGTCTTTTACAATGTCACGACGAAATCTGCTCACAACATTTTTGTCGTCGTCGTCTTCAGTGTGAGTGTGAAGAGCCATCATAGGTCGACGGAAGCCCCGTGATGACGATGAAATGGAAGAAAATGCATTTATACCACTCCCAAAGAAGAGAAGGAGGACGACCAAGACTACCATACTGGGTAGAAGCTGATAGATGTTCACTGACCAGAGTTGCTTTTGCTTAGTTTTTGATTTTGTTTTTTTCCCTACTTAGAGAAGAGGGGAGGAGAGAGAGGAGAGCCCCCGTTTTGGCGAAGAAGAAACTTGATGCCGACTGCCACCTGTAACTGCACCGGCGGCGCGCCCAACACACAGAGCGTGTACAATACTTACTTACTGGCTGTTATCGCTGTTATTGTGTTGATCAGTTGCTGCTAGCTCTGGCGGAAAGCAAATACATCTACGCAAAAAGATTGTTGTTCACAGATACGAAGAAGTATGGCAGAGTGTTTCAGCTGCATGAGCCCTCGTCTGGGAAAAGAGGAGCTCAAGCAACATACTTTTCATGATGACACACAAACAGATCTTGATCATCGAGACGAGGAGGAACAAATAACCGCCATAGATGGAACACGAGAGAATCCAAGCCCTTCCAAGCAATCTAGTATATCACAGAGCTCATTACAACAGTCTACAGAAGCAGTACCAGCAAACAAGGAGAAGGAAGATTCAAAATCCAAACATGACGCAATTCTTCGGAAGTTGGGCATTCTCTATTTAGACGACAAAGTCACAAGAGCGCGTGTCCATGAAACAGAGACAGATGAAACAATCCTACGCGATGCAGGGATTAGCATCATCGAGGCACCCGAGTTTAAGGAAGAACAACAGAAGAAATTAAAGAACGAAAAGAAGCAAGAGTTCATCGACAAGATATCAAAGAAATCAATGAGCCATCGAGATGCAATGATTCTGAAGGAATCGGGTGTATTGAACATTGATACACCTATTGATGCACCTCTACCAAATGAAGAAAAACATGGGAAGATACTATCTGAAAAGAAGTCAGCTCTTGTCTCATTTTCGCAGAGTACATTGGGCTCAGGAAGCCTCAACAGTAGCTACGCAGATCGCAAGCTACAAAGAAGATTGAAGAAGGGTTGGACAACCACAGGGAGAGAATGTGTATGCGGCATGCCAGTTATCAGTAACAAGGCTAAGGGAAGTTATGAATGTGTGATTTGTGGTGTGGTAGATGACGACAAGTACCACGACGAAGTTGATGATATTTTCCAGGTTGAAAGTCATATGGTTGGGGGCCAGCCCGGTGTGTTCTTGCTTGATTCAGACACAAATATGAGCTCACTCCCAAGTAGTATGGATTACACTGATGAAGCGACTGAAGAGGCACTGAGACAAGAATTGGGTAATTATTTATTTCACGGATGGGTGTTGCTCGGCATAACATGTCCAAATTGCAGCTTACCTTTGATCGGTAGTACCAGCGATACTAGCGACGCCCCACCAGTTTGTGTGAGGTGTGGATGAAGAATGAACCAATAGGACTTTAGCTATGTTATTACATAAAATTGTTGATGTTTTGTATAAGTTACTTATAGCTCATCTTCCTCTTCAATTGTGTTCCAATTTGGTGTGCCAAGCGCATCACCGATGATTGCCATCTCACTGCTGTCCGCAAAAATATTTTCACCACTTCTGATGCGATTCATCAGCTCAATATCGTCTTTCATGTGGCCCTCATCGGTAGAACCATCCATCGGAGAGATACCTAATGCCATGCAGAAGGCGTAAAAGAGTGCTTCCGGCGATATCCCCTTTTTCTTTGCCAATTCAAGTGCTTGAGGATGTCGATACGCATCAGGATTGGCTGTAAGCGTCCAGAAGCTGAGAACGGAAAACAATGAAGAAGAAATAAGACGAAATGAACGCGTGAAGATGACAGCATATTCCCACCTTACAAACTTACGATTGATACTCAATATCTTTTTCTTTGCAAAATGCTCTTATCTTCACATCATGTCCTGAATCCTTGTAGAATCTGTTTTGAATTACAGCCGGCTTGATTCTTGCATTATCGTACGCCCAGACCACATCTTCGAGTCGATAGAAGTTTGAAAGCCCAATCTGACGAACTTTTCCTTCATCTACAGCTTCCTCCATCGTTCGCCACACTTTGAAATGGTCATCCCAATTGTTCTCTGGACCGTGCATTAGCCAGCTATCAATATATTCCGTTTGCAGGTTCAATAAGCTTTTCGCCAGCGATTGTCGCACTCTCTCCTCCAGTGGCGACTGGACATCATAAGGCACATTGCTGGGATCATGTGCCGATAGCCCAGAGAATTTTGTTTGCAGCCACAAATCTTCCCTTTTGAGATTCAATTCGTTTGCTGCCGCCCTCCATCCTACACCAACAAGATCCTCTCGGTAATGACGTGGTTGGCATGCTGTATCAATATGATAGAATCCAGCATTTATTGCTTTTTGGACGAGCTTTGCTGTCTCTTCTTTCTTCCATGCTGTGCCATACTTCAAAACTGGTATATCTTTCAGATTAAGTGCGAAAGACGATGGTAGGAGGCATGTCACTGCAACTAACAGTGTAAGTAGTAAAGTATTCCGAGTTTTCATTTTATTAGGAGATTTGCTTTCACCATTGTCGGTGTGCGTGGAAGGTGCTCCGGGATCGAGAAAAAGATACTGGGGGAAAAACAATTAGAGGGTTCCCCCCAGGTACCCCCCTCTCTAGAGAATCAGGGTACATACCTACTACTCTAGGAAGTGAGGGCTTATACAGGGGTTTTCTTATCTCCCCCCTTTCCCTTCACCAACTCAACACTCACCAGCCATGCCTGCCCTTACTTTCACTTCTATCATCTCATAATATCTCATACACTCTCCCCAAACCAAACAGAGATGCACCACCGCCTTATTCACCGGGTAGTAGCAGCGGCAGTGTTGCTGTTCCCACCATGTACTGTCGTTTCCTCCTTCCAAGCACCCTCATCTTCCCTACACACAAGAAGAAAGAGAACAATGAAAGTTTGCATGTTATTGTCCCCAGAACAATTGAAAGATGATCTCGTTGCACTTGCTGCATCAACACGCCGTGGATTCGTTGCATCAAGGAAAGACCGTGATAGAGCAAAGCGTATAATACATGAGTTATCAAAACTTTCTCCAACAGAGGAGCCAGCAGCTGCCTACTACACAAATAATGCTCAAGCTACAAGCGAGGATGGTCCTTCACTTGCAGGGAAGTGGACTCTCCTTTATACTGATGCTCCAGATATTACATCACTGGATTCACCCGTATCAATTCAAAAGCTCGGCAGAATAGGTCAAGAATGTAACCCACCACTTATCAAAAACGTGATAGAGTGGAAACGACCAGATTGGGCATCTTCTTTCCCATTTAGCGGAGATGATAACAGTAGAATATTGCAAAAAGTAGTGACAGAAGGAAGTAGTTCTCCTGCTGATAATCCTACAGTGGACCTCAAACTCGTAGGGTTTGAAATATCAGGAACAAATGATAATGGGAGCATCGGTGGTGACACAAGTGGCCCAGCAGCATTCTTTGAACAGAATCCAATCAAGCTGCAGGGATTTCTCAAAGGCCCATTTGGCAAGTTTGATATCTTGTATCTGGATGATGACATGCGAATTACTAAAACATATCAGGGGTACTATGCCGTGAACATTCGTGAAGAAGAGTGGTTTTGAGTTTTGAATACATTGTATTATGCTGTCATAATATTATCATTATCTAGAGTAAATAATATGCACAGATCTTAAGAAGTGTATCATCATCTAGAGGGTATAATATGCACAGATCTTGAGTATATCATCATCTAGAGGGTATAATATGCACAGATCTAAAGTAAAATTATAATATTTGGAGTGAACGAAAGTGGTACATTAATATCTTCATCCTGCGGAAAAACCATCTCGTATTCTCATATAATAGGTACCATACGCCAGCACTCCATCATCGTTTACCATCCAAATCAAAACTAACAATTCAGAAAGCTCGCTGCAACTAGCAGTTCCAGAGCCTGAATGAAATGTAAAATAGTGTGAGCTGAAAATCATGAGCACACAAAAGCGTCAAATAAAAGAACTAACTCACCTCTTCCGGCTCAATAGGAAATTCTGGAATCCTAGCAGTACTATTTGCATGTCGATCCTTGTAATGAAGATATCTCACAACCTTTTCTAAAGCACTGCTACTAATGTCTGGGAAGCGGATGGTGCTCTCCTCACTCTCCCGAAAGTTCCCCTCCAGCATAGCCCGCATCGTGTCCACCTGCAACGCAATGCGTTTCTCTAGGAAAATCTCCGTGCCTTCAGCGCTTACGAGTTTAACGTAGGTTTGCTCATTATCGTCATCCATGATGCTATCTACTCCTATTACGTGTCTTTGACCAGGCAATATGTAATGATGGGATAGGTGACTGATAGGTGAGGCCAACAAAAAACAAAANTACACTACTTTTGTTACTAACTTTTGTCTCTTGCCATGTTACTTCTACCAAAAACAAGATTCTGACGTCAACCCAATCTTCTTGGCAATCGCTAGCGCACCATCTGGCGAACCTCCCAAGCCTACTCCTCCCGGTAAGAAGAAAACACAAGATGATGCCGATTCTGCAGCTGGTCCTGAAGTAGCAACACCAGTCCCAGCTACGTGGGAGTTTTTGATTAAGAAAACAGACAACAATGATTGGCTTACCTCTATCCAGCCGGGACAATCTGTCTCTGTGTCACAAGTGATGGGAGGTGGATTCCCCATCCAAGAGAATTTCGAAGGGTTCAAATACGATTTCCCGACTCAAAACATTTTGCTCTTTGCTACTGGTTCTGGAATTGCACCGATCCGATCGGCTATTGAATCAAAACAGTTGAACATTGCAGCACCAGGTAGTGGTGGACGAACATGCACCTTGTACTACGGTGTTAGATCCCCTGATGATATGCCATATGTAACTAAATTCGCCAACTGGGAAGAACTTGGGGTCCAGGTCGTGCCGGTTATCTCTCAGCCAGATTTACAATGGCAGGGAAGGACTGGATACGTTCAAAATGCGTTGGAAGAGGATGGAGTGCCCATCCCCAGGAATAGTGGGGCGTTGCTCTGCGGTGTTAAGGGGATGTGCGAGTCTGTAAAGAGTACCTTGATGGATTCTGGAATGTTTGAAGGACGAATTCTGTTCAATTTTTGAGGAACGCTCGTCTACACTATCAGCAACCACAATCCAATATCGGAGGGAAACATATATAATTCAACGCTATTAAACAAAACATGCTGTCTGTTACTGTGCTACATTCTTCATCTTCCAGTTAAACGATACAAATCGTCTCTCTTCTGTATCATTATTGGGATCGCTGTTCTCATATCTTCTACTTTGGTCATATCCAGATCAGCCACTACCATTCCAGGTTTCTCATCACAAGTTGCGATGACTTCGCCCCATGGAGAAACAACCGTAGAATGACCCCATGCTGAGTAATGTGGATACTTCTTCTTGGTTTTATCATCGCTATCGTTTGGAGGAGGAGGTGACCGCGCTGGACTTGCAGTTAAAACATAACATTGCCCATCTACTGCTCTTGCTCTTTGAAGTAACTCCCAATGTGCTGGACCTGTAGTCAAATTGAATGCGCCTGGAAACACGAGGACTTTGCATTTGTGAATCTGAGTCAACACCATTGCGTACTCAGGAAAGCGAATGTCGTAACATATGCCTACACCAATCCTCCCCAATCCCGCACAATCAAAATGAGTTGCTTCGTCACCTGCCGTAAGTGTTTCACTTTCTTTGAAGGAGATTCCTCCCGGCACATCCACATCAAATAGATGGGCTTTTCTGTGCTTACCGACAACTTCTCCATTTGAGTCTATAATAAGACAAGTATTGTAGATCTTGTTGTTACATTCTTCTGGGATTGAGCCGCCCACAATTAGCATGTTGTATTCTTTGGCAAGAGTCATCAACAAAGATGATGATGGTCCAGTGCCCTTTCGATCCCCTACGTCGGGTAAAATCTCCGCATAGTCTTTAAAAGCCGCTGTCGCATAAGGAGAGTTCCAGATCTCAGGTAACACGGCCAGTTTTGCTCCTACATTGTAAGCCTTTTCTAAGTATTCACTTGCTGTTTGTAGATTGGTTGTTTTTGTCTCCGTGACGGGCACCTGCAGCAAAGCTACTCGATTTTCTATCTGCTTCGTCATCTTGACCGCGGATGATGATGAAATTGCTGAGTATCTATGAGTAGAAAGAAGAAAAGAGGATGATGCAACTGCTGACTGAAATGCAAATGAGTTGGATGCGGCTGTTGATGGAAAAGCAACAACAAGTGCATGCAATGCTCGTTTCATTATGGTGGAAAAGATATCACACTACAGAACTACGGCACCGCCTTGGTTTCAACTACACAGCAATGTGATCTAATGCATAGATGCTCAAATATGTTGTGTTCAATTATACCTATAATGGTTCTGTTCAATCTAATCAACTCTCAACTTCATTATTTCCTCTCAGGAGATTAGAGTTTACCGTGCCATACTTAGGTATTAGACGTTTACTGGTATTAGGTACCATAAAACCCGGCCGATCTCTTCGAATCAATGATCATGCATGACTGCTAAAACCAAGGGGAAATAAGGGCTAAAAAGTCTTAACTCCTTCCTTCCTGAAGCAAAACATAACCAAAACGAGATGGCCAGTAATATTGATGATACTTATCTTGACGAGTATCACGTCCCTCGTATTGACGAGATCCGCTTTGGATTTGCTTCAGCACCCGGCGAGTGGGTCGGGGACTATGACTACGCGAGTGAGCTAGATGTTTCAGACTTGGTAAGCCGTAACAACGTTGCTGGTGCAGCGAAGACCAAAACGACGAAGAGGGACAGCTCCTTCATCAGCGATGACGATGGAAACGGGATTGGGAATTTTTGCTTATTCCTAAAGCACTTTGAGATGATTGACACGGCGACTGCCGAGGGCCGTATTGATTCCAAAAAGGCAGAAAGGCTACGCAAATGCCTTAATTCAGATGATATCATCTCCTCCTTGCTCAGCGAGCAGATTCCCACGCAGCGGACAGGCAAAGGATACAAATGTCGCGTATGTTCACTCCCAGTAAAAGGACACGTATGTCCTTACTGTCCAGTATGTTCGACGCCAGTGAACAAAGTCAAGAAGAGTGACGAGCACGTGCATGTCAACTGTATCAAGTGCTTCGAAGAGGGGAAGAAGAGAAAGAAATTGGTGCAGATCTTGAAAGGGGAGTGTGATTGCTCATCTTAATACAAGTGGTGCTACGGTCATTGATCTCATTTCAACCTTGAGAATGACGCGGTATGTGTGCTAACGTAAGAAAAGAGTTCTCTGCGTAATTAGACTTAACTTTCTAAATGAGCAACTCTTGATAACACCTCATCATCCACCAATACCCCACAGCTATCAAAGGAAGGAGCGGCAAGAAGGTAACACTTACAAAGTCGTGCAGTGGTGCTTTCCCGATGAAAGTTGTAAGAGTAATCAAACTGTCACCGACAACTCTTCCAACGGTGCCCACTAGTGTCGCGAGCAACCCCATATTCACAAACCCGTTCAATTCTTTCGGTACGGATTTGGACATTAAGCTCGTGTTAACTCCTTCCATTACAATAGTTCCAAGAAAGATAGCTGACAGTGAACTTAGATAAACAAATACACCTGCTCCCCAATCGTAGGGAAACTCGCCGTGCTTTGTCAACGCGTGATTTACAGCTTTTTCCATCTGTTTGAGATCCTTGTCCTTTTCTGTATCTTCTGCGTTTAATATGGCGGCTGCAACATCAAGTACTATTCCCTCCAAGTTGCAGATGAAAATACTGCTAAAGAAAACGAAGACTAGTGATACCTTCAATATCTCCCTCTCCGAAAAGCGTCGCGACGCATGCTCAACGATGAAATGCGCCGGCAGAACAAGTGCACCTAGAGCCGCAATTATAAACCCAGCTTTTGCTCCGTACCAATCGAAATATCTATGTACGATCATCGAGCAAGACGAGATTAGGACTTCTCCTGATAGCTCGATGAACGCAAACAAGTACAGGGTGACCTATTTGAATTCCCGCAACGAGTTAGACAGAACGGAGACTTATCGAGCAAAAATACTTTACTGTGAGTACTTACCAAGAAGGCTTCTCGTTTGCAAATGACTTGAAACAATTCAGAAATCTTTCTTGGTAACAAGTACCATCCTGGCCAAAGTGACACGCTTACATCTGCTTCCTTAGAACAGTTGATTCTTTCCGGTTCGACAAAGAAAAACACTAGAGCCAGCAGTTGTACAAGCCAAAGTAATGCCATAAGCCAACCTGGATTCGTACAATGGTCCAGAACCAGCCCAGAATGCTTTATACCTGGTAATGAAAGAGATATATCAACCTCAATATCTCTTCCGCCAGTCATGTCTAATACACCTGCGATTAGTGGCCCTATACTCATGCCTATTGCACTTATTGAAACAA
>JALLBI010000536.1:0-10576 GCA_036940125.1 Mediolabrus comicus
CGAGACAGATTTCTCTTCAGTGGCATTATCAACTTCATCGCTCGAGTCACCAGCTGACGCAACAAAGGAATCTAGAACAATGCGGTCATCGTTAGAGAGAGACAATAATACCAAGAGGAAGCATATCATCAGCTACAGCACACGTACCTATCTCTACTTCATTACTAGGACCACCGATTGGAGTGTCCACATCTTCTCTTGAGTCTTCAGTCCAAGCAGCAACAATTTGTTGTTGACGCACTTCCTCCTCCTTTCTTAGCTTTCTGTTGAGGCCCCTCAATCTCTTTCGACTCAAGCGTCGTTGGGTCGAGTGCGAGACAGTCTTCGTCATCCTTTGGGACGAGTCAACTCTCTCATCCTCATTCTCATCTGTCGAAGGCATCGTCTCATCGGTGGATGTAGATGCCAAGAAGTTGGCCAAGCACTCTAACTTCTCATCAATGATAGCTTGATTGCGGCAAGAAACATATGGTGAAGTACGATGTTGATTGTAGTGCATGGAGCGACTTTGTTCACGTGCCGCTGCATGATCGCCTGTAACGCGTCGTCGGTAGCGTCGGTTATTAACAAATCGACATTTGTTTCTTGCACGGGGAGCATTGACGAAACCGCTGAATTCAATATGAAGAATGGAAATGTGAGTACGGTGCCTCTTCTTATGCCTCCTCTTCTTCTTCTGCTGATACTTCTTCTGCTTCTTGCTCTGGGGTGCATCAGCTTTCTCCTCACGAGCTGACGACGAATGAAGGTTGCGGCGCATGCAAGTAGCAGCATTCTTCTTCAATGCAGCAACATCTGCAAAGATCCTGTTGCGCGCAATTTTAGACTCATTACGACGGCTATAGTAGTAACGTCCAAAGTCAACAAAAGGATACTTTGTTACAAGTTTCTGTTTCTTCACTGCATCTAACTCTTCGACCAAAGCCTTTTTGCGCCTAAAAGCAAGAACATCCCAATCCCCCGTTGTGAGGTGAAGAGATATCTTCTTACTACAAGGTGCAACAGCGTTCTCCTTTCGAGTATTCTTCAATGCAGCAGCATTGGCTACAAGAGCTGCAACAGCACAATGACGACGGATACGAAGAAATACCATGGCCGTGACGAAGAAGACGTAGTAGAAGCAATGATAGTTTGCTTTATTTATTCTCCTCGTACCGGCGTAGGAGTTGACCTCCTACAAACAATGACGTGACAGTGCTCGTGAAGAATAATTTCACACAGATGTAAATATTATCGGTGAAGTGCCTACAATGAACAACAACAACGCTGAATTCCGTCTCTATAAAAATACGTGCGATGATAAAGAAGGATGATCTGTGTACCGTCTTTCAATCCATTGTTCCTTCTTCGTAGCAGTGTAGCAATGCCGTTGACGCTAATTACACTACTAGATAGTTAATTCTGTGAAGTGCCACCAATGATGAACAACAACAATGCCGTCTGTAAAAAATGCGATGTAGAATAAGCAGTTCGTGTGTATGTAGTTGCAGCAGCAGGTACAGAGCGGCCGTGTTGATGAAACGTCGATACAAAATCGTTGGTGGAATAATATTGGTACTATAAGTGGATGAAACGTCCAAAGAACAACGGCAGCAATGCAACGTCGATAGTACAACAGCAACCGCTGGTTGGCTATACTTCTTTGAAGGCGGTGAAAAGTGAAAGTGACGAGACTCTTCTTTTGAACATACGGAATACGTAGGTAGATTGGCTTGGGTATATATAGAAAAACATACCCGTAAGTCGAAAAAGATTGCTGCGGCGTTGCTCTCCCTCCTCCCTGAAAATGCTACTCGCCAACATGCATTGGCGCAGAAGTTGACAAAGGCATTTCCTCTAGTGATTACTGAGTTGGATAATCGAGCTCACGTTCTCGCCCGAGCGAGTGAATCTCAGGGGAGTCTACAACCGATAGCATTTCGCTTCCCATCCAAAGCTGGGGGCAAATTGAGTGAGGAAGAAATCATGGCGGATGAAGAATGTTGGGATACAATCTTCTTACCGGAGGAAGCATTTATTGGAATTATGAAATTTCTAACCGGGAAGGAAATCACTCATAAAGCGTCTGTGTGCAAATGTTGGTTGGCAGCAAGCCGATCTCCATTATTGTGGGAGCGGCTTGATGATAATTGTGGCATTGGTGAGACAAAGCTAAACATGACGGCCTTGCAGAATCTTCTCAGGCGCCCACAGTTTGCCAATCTAAAGCACTTCTCCTTGCCAAGGAAAGGTGTCAAGCTCTCTCAGAAGAGTATTAAGACGTTGTCCCACCTCTGTCCTCATGTAGAAGAGATCAATTTGGGCTACGACGGTCACGTCACAGGCGCAAAACCCAAAGATGCTGATCTCATTTCAGTGACAGAGAATTTTTCCAATCTCAATACCATATACACTAACATGTGGGCCATTTCAAGTCAAGGGATAGTATCTGCAGCGAAGATTATGGAAGGTAAGTTTTTTTCTACCGCATCATCTCTTCATTCCAACTTCACTCTCGTCGCTTCTTATATCTTTCATCTGCTGTTCTCCGTCTTCACCTTCAGCAAGCCTGATCGATCTTCGAATTAAAGGTGATACAATCACTGAGCACTATCTCGGAGATTCTGCACTAGAAAAGATAGCCAAGTCTTGCTCGAATCTTCAATACTTTGCGTACAAATTGTCAAGGTCTTGGTACAAGGAACATCTTGATGGTTTGAGTGGCAAGGGTATCATTGCCCTGATCGACAACTGTCGTCGTCTTGAGGTGCTAGAGCTTCATAATGCGCAGCGAGTTGGAAGGGAGACGTTTGAGGAGATTCTGCAGAAGCTTGCGGTTGCAAGGGAGTCCAGTGCTGTGGCCAAAGCTGCAGGATCTAATGATGATGATATCTACGTCCTTCGTAACATCATCATTTTAGGATATCCATTCGTCATCGCTGGGAAGCCCCTCCGTATCATCGAGTAGAGAACCGATTGATTGCAATAAGGTTGAAGAATCCCCATAGTATTGTGGAGTTTGAAGATAAATCAAGCGCAACATCATGATAAGAAGGTTTCCTGACACAATGACACCATGCAAAAGCACCTTCAATGGTGAGATAAAGTCCAAAGAAGTAGAAAGCTTTCGTAATAAAGTAGATCGAAGATACTCCACTTTCTCTTCCCTTTTTCTCATTTCGCTCTCTTCTCTTACGTCCCCGTTTCTCCTCACCTTCGTCACACTCTCTTTCTTCACTCTTCACGCACTATAACTCTCTCACTCACTCAACACTCAACTCATCGGCGTAGTAGTGGTCAGCAAACCTAGCTCACTTTAGCACTGTTTGGTTATACTACGTCCCGCAATCTCCGCTGACGCAATGAATATGGTTCTTAGCTTGGTTGTCATAATATTATTATTGGCCGGTTATCATCTTGGACCGTCATATGCGTTTCTCATCGCGCCTCGTCCTGCAGTAGATCGATCAACTACGCATCAGTTATTACAGTCAACTCAACAACACGATGACAACACTGCTGATGTCATTAATTCTGCTGCTCTAAGAGCTCCTCGGCAACGTAGAGACTTTTTACTACTGTCGGCTGGATTGATATCATCTGCGTCGGCGTTTTCGAGAGGAGCAAATGCTGAGGAAGAATTTGTTTACAAACGTGACGAAGCTGCAACATCAGATCTCACCAGCCAATTATTTAACCCAGACGGGTCGTTGAAAGATCCAAACTCTGTTGTGGTAGCACAAGAGAAGGAGGTCACTCTTCCTTTCTCTCTTCCTCCCACCTCCTCTGATTCAGTGACTTTTAATGTGAGCACGGATGGATCATCACCGTCGACGGCATCATCGGATGCAGCAGCTACGCTTAAAGCAACATATAAACTCCCAACTAAGTGGAATCTAGATGCTTCTTCTTCGCTACCACTCTATTATGATTCATCGGAAGGAAAGAATGGAAAATCATGCAATCGCATCACAATCTACTCAGTATCGGCGCCGAAGAATCTTGACATGTCAACTCTAGAGAAGGCATCAAAAGTTGGTGTGGCAAAGAGTCTCTTCATGGATAGCATACCGAATGGCTATTTTGATCAGGGTGTGCTAAAGGCTGATTTGATTGGTGGAAGGACATCACGCAAACCAATTAAGAGCGCCTCAGAACCAGGCGAAATCGATGAACAGATTTATTATGAATTTGATCTTGCATTTGCACCTTTGTCATGTCCAGATTTTATGGAAGGGAATAAGGAGAATTTGGGACTAGGCTTTTGTCCTTACGATAATATCTTCTTGCTTTCGGCTACCGTGCTACCTGATAACAATAAAGAAGGAGGGGGCACGTTAATGGTATGTGTTGTTGAATGTAACAAGGACGAATGGAAGATTGCTAATAGTGATTTGAAACGTGTCAGAAGTTCGTTCACTGTAGAAAGGGCGTAAGTAGTACCAAAAACGACAACAGAGATACGCAAACTAAAGATGGGTTATATATTACCTTTAATGATACATAGCAATAAATCATTCTTTCAATCTCTCTCTGAAAATTGACTTCAATTATAAACCATATTATGGCAATCAAGAATAGACCACTTTACCTCCTCCTTCGACTCATTATTCACCTATAGGACTATAGCAACGCAACCATGACGATCCACAGATGTGAAGCGCGTCAATCGTCGTCTACATATGTCGGCCAAAGGCAAATGGGACATGAGCGAGGAATTTTGGCACTCAGGACCTTCCTACACACCATTTGGCTGTCGAGAGTCGACCACTATACCTCCTTCTTTGACTCATCACGCATCTCCTTGACTACATCGAAGGTACCATTTTTCGGTGTGTTGACTTTACTACTTCTTAATATTTAAAGTGTTTGTGTTAATTTGAGCGTGGATGTTCTCATGATTCTTTTGATACATGATTAGACATGTGTTGTTCTCTACCGCTACTATACAGTTTTGCTACCTGTCTCACTTCATTAGATAGTTCTTCATCAGCCTCTGTATTTTGATGTCTTAGTTCCGCAACTGGCTCAAGTACTTC
Source organism: Mediolabrus comicus (assembly GCA_036940125.1). NCBI lineage: Eukaryota > Bacillariophyta > Thalassiosirophyceae > Thalassiosirales > Thalassiosiraceae > Mediolabrus > Mediolabrus comicus. The sequence goes on from JALLBI010000536.1 coordinate 5,019, forward strand.
ATTCCGATCAAACTTGTTAGCTGCTGCATTCTTTCTTTTTGTTATTCTCATATGTGCTGTTGATAGTTTTGCTTCCCTTGCATCGTAATTATCTTCAGATTTGTATCCATCAGGATCTATACTACTGACCCCACTTATTTGCGACGGTACTTTAGATGGTATTGAACAATCAATTGAAGAGACGTCATGGTCTGGTTCAAAGCAAAGGTCAACACCCGAATCTGCAGTTGATTCGGAATCCTCATCACTAGAATCGACAGTACCTCGATTAACACTTAAAGAGCAAAGGTCAACTCCAGACTCTGCACGAGATTCATCATAGGTTGATGCATCATATTCTTTTGTTGACGATGTTGATGCAGCGATAGGTGCAGGGTCAGGGAGAGAGTATGACGAACTTTCGTCATCTCTATCATCATGTCCAAAGTCTGGTGGATAAATCGATTCACGAAGCGCTTCTGACGAGCTAGAAGACGAGGAACTCTCATCAATAGGTACTGACAATCTTGGTGTCAAAAATTGCCTCTTCCCCATTTCCAAATCTACTTGTTCATCCTTCGCTCCACCTTCAGATTCATCTTTGCAACCGTCATCTCCATCATCATCTGGCACACATACTCTCAACATACAGCTATCCAGTATCTGTTCACAAAGCAATAACGATACAACAACACCTACTATTGATGTGACGAAGACATTGCCTATTTCAGTTCCAGGACCACCAGGACTGGTGGAATATCCTAAGTTGCAACTCGACAATGTGAGCGATAACAGTGATAGACAACCCTCTATGCGCCATATTGTCTTCTCATGGTTAACTCCCCATCGTTCAAGCTTTCCCATTTGATCCAAATGGGAGAGGAGTAGCGAGGCACATGATATCGCTGAGTTTGTTAATCCAACTCCCAATCCCAAGCTTGCCCGTTTGCAGAATGATGTCATTCCGAGAGAACCAGTACACGCATCGCCGAGTTTTAATTTCATAGTGAATGCTGATAACGCTAATTGAAAGGCCAGGAACATGAACCAATATGTTGTCCTATTCTCATCAAACTCGTATCTATGTCTATTTGTCTTTATATTTGACCACGTTCCTCGTTTTCTTATTGGTGATACTAGCAGTAAAGATCCAACTAGAAATGACAAAATACCATATCCCAACCAAGCACCAACCCACAGGTTTACATTCCATATTATTACCTGACCAGTGTCAGAGGTTGCAACAACAGACGTGACTGCGAAGTTCATGGCTGAAAACGGATCTAGCAATACTCTCATCACAACACACCATAGGCAAAATAAAACAATAGATAGTATGAATTCAATTGAGTAATGAATCCATTTCAAATCGCAGGTGAGAGCATATCTCATAGAGCGATGATGGTATGCTAAAGTAATAGCAAAGGACACACTGAAGCATGTAGCAAAGATTGCAAGCATCAGTGTGTCATTATCACTTCACATCATCACCCCCAAAGTGAGAGCTTGCAAATGGAGCACCAGACACATAAAAATCCGCCAAGANTGAAGATTGATTTTGTGTTGTTCGCGACGGGAAGAAGGGGCAGCATCGAGATGTTTTCTCTTCCTTGTCGTCTCCATTATTGCCTGGCATGATTGTAGCCAACTGACTATCTCCATCTTCTTGGCTGCCCACAATGGATTGGGGCTGGTCGCTGTTAGTGTTAGACTTTCGCCGTAGTCTTCGAAGCATGTTGTGTGCTCAAAATTGTAGATGATTTACCCCTGATTTACCCTCTCCACGCAGCACTCCTACGTTGGCGATACAGACAGTCTACTCTTGCAACACAACTGCTCCATCAACAGAAGAAGTCGAGGCTGGTTGTTGTTGTTGTGTGCTCATACAACAACATTATCATCAGCAATCAGCAACAAAAACATCATCTATTCTCTTCTCACTCCACTCTTTCACAAAAAAGTATATAATCGTGTCAGACATTTTTTGTGTCGTAACTTCTTCAGCATGAGAAAAGATGGGAACCCTTGCCTACCATACCTACTTATTGGAAGACTATTAGAGCATATGCAGAGGTTCTTCCTATGAGCTATTATGTAGAGCATATAGGTTCTTCTTACAAATTAGGATCATATATAACTCCACAGAGAAACAAAACGTCCATCATGGCGGCGCATAAGTACATTCTGCAATCAACACTCCTAGAGAAAGAAACGAAAGTATTATCTACGAGCTACCACGGACAATTGCTGGCAAATTGGGACAATCTTCTAGGTGAAGTGAATGTATCTGGAAGGTTGCCAGAACTTGCTCTGGCAAATCAGCTTCCTCCGATGCTTCAATGATAAATGCGAATGCAAGAGTTAGTGTTTTGATGTGTCCTTTGACAACATTCAAGATACCCCTAGCAATACGAGAGGATGCGACGTGGATATCTACCTCGTATACCCCCTTCTTAGAGTCGGTAGGCTCGGTGAAATAATATTGTAAAGGCAGGTCTCTACCGATCACTGCCGGGGCGGTGCCTGGTCCCACCGCTTTCTGAACTATCCACGGTCCATCCATGACGATGGGTAGCATCTTAAGCTTTCGGTCACGATATTGTTGATCACCTTTGACAAACTTGCTCCAAACTCTTGCCACATGAGGTGGCATTTGGTCCAACGGTGGAACAGAGAAGTAGGCCACAAAGTTGGCAAACGGAAGCAGAAAATTTGTTATGAATGTATCTTCTTCCCCAAGCTTGCCTCCCAGTACAGATGGATGCTTCGCGATATTGCGTTCAGCGTTATCAGTAATCCAGATGTCAACTCCTCGGCACTGAAATATTGCAGGAGCGGAAGTCATTTTGACTCTGTCATTGAGGTAAGTGGAACTCCTAACCTTGAACAATTCATGGCTTGGCTGTGACCAGCAAGTGATTCCTCCGTTCTCTGGATGTCGTGGTAGCGGAGATGAAAGAGTGAGAGACTCTGTAATAAGGGTCCCCATAATATCGTCATCGGTATCCACACCATCGTCTTCAGCTATTGTTGAGTTGTCGTCATTTTCAGAGAGCTGTTCTTCATAAAAGCTTTCATTTATTGATCCTCTCACAACTTTGGACTTTCGTAACTTTACTTCATGTCGAGCTGATGCACCTTTGTTGTGCCCAAGGTAAAAGGCTAATGCAATCAACGTGACGTATCTGTCAAGTGGTATGGAAACAGCAGCTGATCGACCCGAGACCGCTGACCACATCAAGCCAAAGAAGTGAAAGAGTATCCATATACCCGTCATACTCAACACCGGGCCACAAAATCTATGACGTAAAGCAATTGCAACCACCAGCTGAGTCTTTTCCCATGCTGAAGGTCGTATCATTAGTCGGAGCCACTGTCTGACGTATTGTTCGATACAATCTGTCATCAAATCAGGTGGCGCACTTGTTTCAGAAGAAGCACCCTCCAATAGAAACTCTTGGAACAAACTTGACGAACAAACATGTTGATCTTTTGATAACGACCTTATCACACTGTCGACGGTTCCTATAGATGTCAAATATTCATTCATTATTGCTGAAACTTCCGCAATGGTTGTACCTGAGCGTGACCTTCCCCTCTTTACGGTAAGGCAGTCCAGTAAGTCTGATTCAGCACTATCAAGTAGGTGAGTAGTCTTCGCGTACATTGTCGTGGTTGTTGTTGATCCTCCCTTCTTTCGTGGGGTAGAGTGTTCACTATCATCGCCGTTAACATCTTCCACAACATTATCGTTATGGTTATCACCATACTCTTTTTGCAAGCCACGAACTAATGCCAAAATTTGTCTCAAGGATTTGTACACAGTCAATTCTTGTATAGATTCAGGTTGGATGGATTTTTCTGACGTTCTGACTTGACAATTATTTAGTAATAGCAGATCTATCCGAAAATGAATTTCTAAGAGATCACCTGGCAATGGAATGTTTAGGGGGAGATGAAATTGTTGTTGTTGTTGTTGCTGCTGCTGTGAATGGTTTGTGTTTGTATTCCAACAGATCAGTGAATCGTCCGGCATTCGAAATCTGGAGACCTTTGTAATGATAATCGTTGGGCCATCACTTGTAATACTTTTTCGAGGAGACACCTTCTCTTTTGGGATTGACTGAAGAGACTCTTCAGTACTTCCCTTCCCCTCAGCCTTACACCACCCATCTTCTTCCAGTAAGAGGGATGTTAAACTGCCTTTGCTCCACAGGCCACTGTCACCCTGCGTCCCTTCATGACTGCTATCAATTTCTTCTTCAGTGATGTTGTCAATAATATTATCATTTTCATTTGTCTCATCATTTACCACGAGTGGTACACTCCTGACAGCAGCAGCTGAATTAGTAATCTTATCGGTACTTTGTCGTTGCAACTCATGAACATGATGTTCACCATCAGTCACCATGTGACTATATCTACCCCTCCTTCTATGTTCAGCTGCCCATTTTAACGCGACTACCCAACTCTCAGCCTCTTCTTGTGTAGATACAGCACAAAGGTATTCACGCGATTGGACTGTAGATGCTTGTACTTTAACCTGAATGGTTGATTCTCCTCCTCCTCTGTGTTCATTGTTGTTATTGATATTGTTATTGANGTTAATCCTGATGTACTATGTGGTGGCTTTGGACATTCAGGTGGAGGTGGTGCTACACCTCCAGACAATTGTCGTTCATACCCCATAAGAGATGACGATGATGAACTTCGACTGACTGCACCTGCACCACCACCTCCACCTGAATGTCCAAAGCCACCACATAGTACATCAGGATTAACGGCCGCCTTGGCAATCTGTTGAGCGGCACGTCTACGACTACTTCCCTGAGGAAATACCATATTAACTACTGCCGCCGGTGTCGATTGTTGGGATTTCTTCTTGCTATTATTATTTGTCGCCCCACCAAAAGGTCCTTGAAGAGGAATAATTGTTGCTCCATTATCCAATTCATTACCAACACCTCCATCATGACTATGTTGCTGATTGTTTTGATGATGGTACGAGGTAGACAATTCTACAGGTCTACCACGAAAGACAAATCCATACACACCATCTGGCAATGCGACATGTTGATCCATAACAGAGTTTGGATCGATAGTTCGTGCACCATCTAAGATTGCTAATATTTGTTTGGGACGATGGGTGTGATGAATATTATACATTTTTTCATACTGACTGTTGTTGCTATTCTTCATTTGATACTGTTGGAATGGTGGTGGGACCGATTCATGATATCGCAGGTAGCCATCATCTCCAAGTGCGAGGTAGCGTGGACGCCATACTCGACGGATTAGACCCCGCACATGTACGCGGCCTGCATAGTGGTAGGTCATATCATTATGACTATGTCGTCGCTTCTTATTATTGATATTGTTCGAAGAAGAATTGTTGTGATGGTAGTGTTCGCGATTAATATCATCATCATAGGCACTGCTTCTAGCGTAGGAAGTGCTGTTTAAAGAGCTGTAGGCCATTGCTTCGCCACCCGTTGTTGTTGTACTATTAGCGTTCATTTTTATAAATCAAATGTCCACAAGATCCAAAGCGATTTCGCTACCACAACCAAGACATGCTC
>JALLBI010000537.1:0-10476 GCA_036940125.1 Mediolabrus comicus
TAAAAGGAGGTGAGAGAGTATGTTTCTGATAATTATTCTGGCATGATGATTGGTCTAGACGCTGCAGTGACAATGTGTGGAGGTGAATTTTACGGTGGAAACGGCGAAGGTACAGCGTACCCCGGTGTAGCATTGGTTTCGGGAGGAGTATTGAACATGGCAGGTGGGCATATCGTAGGTGGTAGCCAGTCGGATGAATTTGACGCATATCTTGGGGCTGGTCTCGTGCTTTATCCTGATCCTGCTCTTGATACGTCCCCCACTGCAACGATCACTGGTGGGACTATCACGGGTGGATCTTTCTTGTATGGAGACGGAAACTACTCCAATATCTCCATATTTGCTGGGAACATGACTAAAGTACATCTTGCCGGCGGTAAGCTGTCCGGCGATTTGTATTTTGAGCCTGAAGCAACTGTAGTTGTGTATGGAGAGAAGTATTTGAGCTACGAGAATGGATTGTTGACTGGAAAGTTGTGCGATGGTTCGGAGCTTGGAGTTGGAGGTCTTCTCGTTCATGGAGGTGGAAATGTGGAATTGATGGATTGCAGCGATGCTCCAAAGATTGAGGAGTGCGGAAAGAAGGCAAAGTCTGGAAAGGAAGACGCTCTCCACCGAACCAGGCAAAAGGGATCCAAAGCAAAATGAGCTTGCAAATCGTCAGTAGGCTTGTTCTGCCCTTGAACAGTTGTATATTCGTGTCGGGTGAAGATGATTGTGTATTGCATAGTTATAGTAGTTTGCTGCAGTGTTGTTGGGTGACGGGATGATTTAACTCTGCATAAGCTCCTCCATGTCTTCTGCCTTATTCATAGTCTATTTTCGGACGATCCTCTCTTCCCTTTTCCAAGTTAGTGTTTGTGGAGATAGCATAATGTTGTATGCATCTTGTATGTTCCTTCTTTTTCTTATTGTTGGATTCAGATCTAACTAGTAAATGTAAGGATTAGCCATCATACGCTGTGCATCAGTCTCTTTCCATGTTGAAACTCCTGAACAATGTAGTTTGAATGCTCAACAAGTGAATATCGGAGATCAGTGTGTGGAACAACACACTCTTGAATCCTTCTTTGCTCATTATTCTTCATCGGTGGCGTGCTAATGCTAACGTATCAACCCGTCCATCAAATCTAAATGTTGGAAAGGAACTGAGCGCAGTAAAACCATCATCTGATGATGCCTCATCTAATTGTTTGCGTTAGTTGGCGGTGTACTATATCGGTAGTAGTAGTAGTAGTAGTACTATCAGTAGTACCAACAACATATCTCCGTTGCAACGTTTGTAACACAAGATGGGTAACGCAGCCGGTAACAGATCCGACGCCAAGACCGAAGAGACCATTAATCCACACGGCACGACGGACATCGGCAACTGTACGGATATCGTCTTGGGAGAGAGTATCTGGTGGGGCGAATGCTCGTGACATGGTATGGTATATCTCCGTGGCTGTGGGGTCGTTGATAGATGAGGCTACACAGATGTATGACTGAGGTGGGCCGGCGGAAATGAGAACTGGTGACTGGTGAAAGATTCTTGAGAGATGATGAGCCCCGCCATTTTTTTGTTTTGGCGGACTTTTGTTGTCGCCAGAGGAAGAGGACTCGGACTACACGAACATAGGGTGTGCAGCCCTTCCTCCTCCACTACTGGTAGTCTGCTACTCCAAATATATAGAAGCAACATGGCAGATCACGCGGCTGGAGATGATATTTTTGTGTACACTGGCGGCATAGCGCCACAGCATGTTGTGAATGCCATCATCGATGAATCCGTAGAAGAGATTGATGACTACGCTTTCCAGCGTAATCCCAATCTGAAATCTGTGGTGTGTCATGATGGATTATTGAAAGTTGGAAAATGTGCCTTTCATGGATGTAGTTCATTGCAGCGTGTAAAGATGCCTGGCGCCAAGATCATTGAAGAATACGCATTCTATGATTGTAATAGTCTGACACATGTTGAATTGGACAAGTTGGAAACAGTCGGAGACAATGCATTCAACGGCTGCACCTGCCTACAGCGGGTAAAATTGCCAAAACTCAAGACTATTGGATCGTATGCATTTTCAGGCTCAGGTATACAAGATGCTGAGATTCGTGAAGATCTAGAGACAATAGGAACTGGCGCTTTTTGGAACAGCGAACTTAGACGCATTGCAATCCCTCTGAGAGACGGGATGTTTGAATGTAATGAGTTTCTTGGAGCCTACATCCAATTTTATGGCTGCGTTTATCTGACGACAGTTGATCTTGTTGGGGGGATACACAAAACAGTTGCTTCATTGCACCTTGAAAGTTGGAGGAATGAGATGAATGAAGAAATCCAAAGAATTAATCAAGTTCTTCCTGGTACCGCTCATGAGGAAGGGACCAACGTGATAAGGCAATGGATCCAATCAGTCATTAGCAAAATTGATCACTACAAAGCAGAAAACAGTTCATTATTGAAGGAGGCCACAATACTTCTTGAACTCGCCCTCTGGAAAGCCAAGCTTGCTGATTTCAATGTTGTGGGCCCTGGGGAGGAAAAGGCCGCAAAGAAGGCGACGATTGATGATGTTGGGGAGGCAAGAAAAGAAGCACGCATCACATCGGGAGCAGATATCATCATAAAGAATGTGTTGCCTTATCTGAAAATGGAATAAAATTTGCTTATATGCGCGCGAGAGCAAATTACAACATTTCTTGCAAGATCATAAAGGAGAGAAGAAAAAAGAAATTCAGTAGTTGTTGGTGTCTAGTTAGGGTTACTTGCACCTTCACGAGGAAACCTGGTGAAACATTAATGCGTAGCGAGAAATTCATCATCACGGATGAATTTGAATCCTGATAAGATACGACAATAAAGAGACCTGGCTGGTGTTATCTACTCGCGACTATGTTCAGGGTTTTGCCTTCCGCTGCACAGGTTATGATTCTTGCTTGGGCCGAAACAATCACAGAGCGCAAAGAAAACTACGAACGATCCAATGATTGATTGTAGTATCGTTACGATGAGAATTGTCCCAAACTTCCTGCTGAATTGATTCTCCGCAAACATCATAATGATAGCAGTCGATAGCGTTGTAAATGCAGATCCTAAAATTGGAGGACCAATATGAAGAACAGCATATCGGGTACGCTCCTCCCTTCTGGCACAATTTTCTGGTGCCATCGAATATGAGTGACTTGCGTGAAGAACAAAGTCGCTACCGACTCCAATGGAAATTGAGAGCAGAATTGATTCGAAGCTGAAACATCCAAGAAAATTTATAAGTATGAAGTTGAGCAGATTAAATTCAGATGTGGAAAATGTGAGCATTCCGGAACTTACAGACCCAATTTCCAGCCAAGAGGCCCTACTAGGCATGCAATGGTGGCAACAAACGTATATCCTATCGAAATGATCGAAACCACTGTTACAGATAATGACTGAGAAGTGAGAAGAATCATTGCGGCGGCACAAGCTGTGGCGATGCCGATCGAGGCACGCGCCGACGTTGTCATATTGATCAGAGTATCAAGTAAATGAAAGTCAAAGGAGCTGAAAAAGAATGCACTCGCTTTATTTGGGGCATCCATTTTCTCTCTATTTGACCACGCCTCTATTGTCGTGAATTCTTGGCCTTGATCTTCAACTGATGAAAAACGTGAGGATCTTGTTCTGGCAGCAAAAGCAACTAACTTTACAAGACCGTCCTCGTGCACCATCATGACAACGTTCTGGTGCAGGTCTGAATAGGCAATCAAACATGAATGAAAAGTGTCAGATGGAACGGGGAGCCCTGTTGCTCCGTTACAGCTTTTACTGTAAGCTTCAGTGGGACTTGTGGATTGCGACTCGACTACAAGCCAGTCATGGAAGGCCTGAAAGGAACATGTAAGTCCGCCTCCGTTTTGTTGAAGGAAAGTGTAATTCTTGGTGTTGTGTGCCAGTATTTTACATGTTTCATACAGATACACTTGTGCTGTGTCGTTGGATGGGTCGAACGTTTCATCGTAGAGAAGTATGGATGTGTCGCCTGGATCCATCCGGTGCGATGTATCTGCAGGTATAGATCCCCAAACGAAGAGCACCTCCCGTGATCCCATTAGCTTTGGAGCCAATAAATGGCCCGACCACTCCCTATGACGCTCATATCTATTGTTTGACGGTAATAAGGCTGGAGTCATTTGGGAGTTTGCGTTCGGCGTTTGTATTCCCGATGCCACATAACTGCAAACGATTATTGCACCTAACGAAACAAATATAGCGGGCCATCTCAGATAATGAAGCAGATTGTAGTAAGAGGTAAGGAGGATGGTTCGTCTATCGCTGACGTCGGTATCATTTGCTATCTCATTGGAAGAGGAAGATTGGGAGGCACGTTCCTCGGAAGAAAACGTAGCCGTGACTTCTAAAGAATCAGTTCTATTGGAATCAGAAACAATGCATGCTGAGTAGAAAGAGAGAGAAGAGAACCATGTTGTTGAGTTGAATACGAAAACATTGGGACTGATACTTCCGCACACTCTTACACTCACCTTCATTAGTTTCAACTTCATCCTCATCAAATTCTCCGCATACTCCAACCTCTATATCAGCATCACTCGACTTTTTCTTTGGCACCGTCACTGAAAAAAAGCTGATCCATCTGCTTCTGCGGCCTTGTTCCAACCATCTGTCGTACATGCAAATAGCAGGAAAGAGGATTACAATACTGAGAATATAATCCATCATTACCAAAATCCCGCAAAATATTACAAACGAAGCAACAATAGGGGTCTTCACTCCTGCGGAGGCGAAAAATGAAGCTGCTGTCGTGATAGATGTCACAAATGTAGCGAATGCTATCTTTGGTAAGGCATATACTGCCACTTTATCAGTGCTGAAATCCAGAGAAGGCAGATCCTGTCGAGTATACTTCCACATATCTACAGCAACAAAGATGTCATCAGCTCCCATAGCAAATACAACAAAGATAGCGTTGATGTTCAAAAAAGGAAAGCTATAAAAACAACGAATGTCGACAAGTTAGAGTAAAATGCCATGATGAAAGATAATTGGAGAGAAACATTTGCTGCAATCATGTGTGTACTCACAACTTCAAGCCGCAAATGAAGTAGTAGACAAAGTATCCTATGGGCAAAGTCAAAAGTATTTGTACCACTCCCATTATTGTCAAGAAGGGGCTCCTTGTGTGTATCAAGACGCATACGACTGCAATCATAAGGCTAACGCCAGATATTGCAACCTCTATCGGCAACCTTCCTTCCAAATACAATTCATAAAATCCTTGTTTATCTGTAGCGTAAAGAGTGTTCATCCCCACATCATACAAGTCGTCCTCGAATGAAGAATGCTCATTATCAAGGGGAGCACGGAATAGGCCTTCTTTCTCGGCATCATACATGAACTGGACAGAAGCGGGATCACTTTTTGTGGCGTAAATTGACGACGTATATACTAGTCTTCCAGTGTGTGAGAATTGATCATCCACTAAACCCGCTGCCATGATCGGAAAGTCTTTGCACAAGGAGTAGTCTTCATTTGTTGCCGGCTTCAACTGCATCTCCTCAAGCATATAGCTTGTACATTGTAATAAAACATCTTGAAACATTTTTTGCACCTTGGAAGTCCAAGCTCTCTTAAGTCTTTCGCAGGACAAAGAAGGCAATATGTGCTCAGTACCAAGTGTCTTGAAACCATACCGAGCGCTAATGTAAACTCGTGCAAGTCCCACGATAGAGTAGGGCTGGATGCACCTTTCCTCTTCTTGGCTGCGCATACGCCTCCTCTTCTCATACGTTGAAAAGGCACCTTCTACAGGGCATTTGTGACACAAATCATTCTCAGATAACACTCTCAATGTATACTCTTCCGCAATGCACATCTCATACAATGCCTCTGCATCAAGAGCTGACATTGACATTTCATTGGAATCGTCTATTTTCCACATAGTGACGAGATTGATTTTATCTGGAGACAGCATTTCTTTCGAGCTTGTATACCAGGAGCCGCTACAGTACAAATCTTCTAGCTCTTTTTCTCCTTCTTCTTTGAGACTTCGAACTTCTTTCCCTCTGCTTGAGATTCTGATCCGACTACGGATTGCAACCTCCTGCGCAGCCCTATTTGCTACCGTTGTTCCCTTTGTAAACCAACCTTTACTCGGATCGTCGACATGAAGATTGCCCTTAGTTGCGACAACGATACAAATTAAAAGGGAAAGTGCCAGAGATGTTACAAGATGCTTAGCTGGACGGCGGGAAACAGAGAGGGCGTATGTTTGTGGCAAGTTTAAAATGAGATGCAGTAATTGTAATTTCATCTCTTCCTTGTTCTTGGGTGCATCTGCATCTGCATCTGCGGCTTCCTCAGTGGAAGCGTCTACGTCACCATTAGATGCGACGATATCAATAGATGATCCTTCATCTTTTGAGTAGTCTATTTGACCTATTTGGCGATCGAGCTGCTTGCAAGTTTGCAAGTTCATTTTTGAAAGAAGCTTAAGTCAAGGCTGGGAAACAACTGCAACAAGTGCTCCTGCGGTTTATTTCTGAACAGATCCGGATCACTCCAAATGGTTAATAGATGCGATGTTGGAAAGTAATACTCTTGAATCATGATACTCTTGAATCATGAATCTTTTGATAGGTCAAACTGTTGTCTCTGAGAGGGAAAGTACACATAGCTGCAGGAAGCAGGAAGATTCAAAGTCTTGATTGTTTATGGCTCAATTTTCTGCTCTACTAATTCCTACGTAGAAACTTACAGGATTTGACTCGACTATCTAATCGTAAAAAATGTCCTCGTCACTCTCAAAATAATGACCCGACTTCTGTGTTAGAGACAACGGGTGATTGACAGCCCTTCCTTCTACACTACTTACTATTGGTAGTCTACTGCTCCAAAAAATAATATAATAGAAGCAAAATGGCCGATCACGCGGCTGGAGATGATTTCTTTGTCTATACTGGAGGGCAAGCGCCGCAGCATGTTATGAATGCCATCATCGATGAATCCGTAGAAGAAATTGATGATGACGCATTTTATGAAAATCTCGCTCTGCGGTCTGTGGTGTGTCATGATGGTTTATTGAGAATTGGAAAAGGAGCATTTCATGGCTGCAGTTTCTTGCAGCGTATGAACGTGTCTGGTGTCAAGATAATCGAACAATGGGCATTTTATTGGTGTAAAAATCTGACACATGTTGATTTGGATAAATTAGAATCAGTTGGAGATTCTGCATTCAGAACTTGCACCTCCCTACAGCGGGTAAAATTGCCAAAAGTAAAGACCATTGGAACAAGTGCATTTAGAGATTCAGGTGTAGACGCATTAGAGTTGTTAGGTGAAGATTTGCAGACAATAGGAAGTGACGCTTTTCGGGGCAGCAAACTTAGACGCATTGCAATCCCTTTGAAAAATGATATGTTTCAAATGAATGATGCTGATGGAACCTATAACCAATTTGTTTTTTGCCACCATCTGACAACAGTTGATCTGGTCGGGGGGATCCACAAAACAGTTGCTTCGTTGCACCTTGAAAGTTGGAGGAATGAAGTGAATGAAGAAATCCAAAGAATCAATCAAATACTTCCTGGTACTGCTCATTACGAAAAGACCGACGTGATAAGGCAATGGATGCAATCGGTCATTAGGAAAATTGATCACTATAAAGCAGAGCACAGTGTATTAGCGAAGGAGGTCGCAACACTTCTCGAACTTGCCCTATGGAAAGCCAAGCTTGATGATTTCAAGGTTGAGGATGGCAGAGACTCTGTGGAGGAAGTGACAGTAAAGAAGGCCAAGATTGATGATGTTGGGGAGGCAAGAAAAGAAGCACGCATCACATCGGGAGCAGATATCATCATAAAGAATGTGTTGCCTTACCTGAAAATGGAATAGACAGTGTATTCTTGAGTTGAAATAATACGTTTCTATTTTTCTTATATATAAATATAACAAGCAAGAATTATGTATACTATCAATACGCTAATTGATATATGGCCTGCAGACTCTCATCCTACTTTCCAAAGCCCATCGCATCAATCAAGGTGAGAAGTGGAATATCTTTGATGGCATCATATAACCCAGTGCCTGTGAAAACAGTGTCCTGAACTCCAGCCTGGGCCTTCTCCCAACATCCATCAGGTGTCAATGAGGCGGGGAATGTCTGAACAAGATTGGTAGTAGTCCAATCGTAACGCAGCACATAATTTTCACTCAAAGTGAGTTTACTTTTCGCCTCGCCATTGAAGACGTATGACTTGTAAACACATGTCAGGTTTCCGTTTGATCTGTTGGAATCAAATCTTTCCCGTTCAATATCAACTTCTTTCAAAATTGAGTCAGTTGCGAGCTTCACTTTCACGAAGGGGAGTTGATGATTTAGTTCGATCAACACAATACAATCAAGAATATTCAACTTTTGATGCTTTGCTTGAACCAAAATTCTTGTAATGTTCTCACGAACTAATTTGTTGCATGCCACGATAATGTTTCCTTCCAATTCGTATGCCTTTTCGATGTCTTTCTTTCTGTCTCCATTGACAGTAAGGGAATTGCCGATTGCCATTTGTTTGCAATCCAACTTATGCCCACCAGTTTTCCAGTGAGCCACCTGGCACTCACGTGAACACTGTTGAGTCGGGAAGTAGTACCATACGTGTAAAAAGAGTGTGATTAGACGATGACAAGAGTTAAACAGCAGTTTGGAAAACAAGATGCACTTACATATACGGTACGTTGACAGTTGCTACAGCGCTTGACAACACTGTTGTCAACTGCTTCCAGGCACTGACAGCAGCTCGTGGTACATAGATACAATGCTGATTTCACGGTTTGTATAATTTCACTGCAGCGTTCATTTTTTCCAGGGTAATTGTTTTTCCAGCCTACGTTGAAAGTATTCTCTGCAGTTGATGCAACTGTTGACTTGTCTTTCTGGTCGCGTGCAGGGTGGTAACATTTCTCTTCTGTGACACCCAAACCAGAGAGAGCTTTCTCAATCGAACTTTGTCTACTGTTGATAGCTTTGAAACTGCGTCTGTGCAGAGCTGAGACATGAGCACTGCTAACTATATGCCAAATGTTGGTTATCATATGATCTTCGGTATCTGGATGCGGATCCGTATGCTCCCCGTACCGAGAACAAATGTCGACACAAAACTCCAACAGTCCTGAAGAAATAGCAGCTGCTATACGAGTGTCCGATACTTTAGTGAAAACCCCAGTTTGAGGTTGAATAATGGAGAAGATTGTCATCGTAATTAGCATAGCGTCATCAAAACTCCTCACAGAGTTCGATGCGAATGTCATAACATCAGTGATAACCTCTTTATCTATCGTTCCCTGAGTAATATAGGTACACGAGAGGAATTATGTAAGAGAAGAACTAGCGTTTTAGGTAAGAACATTGTAATCTCCCAAACTTACCTCATTATGAGTTGCTTGAGCTAGCATCATGAGTGTTCCGCAACAAAATCTACGAGAATCCTTCTCATTCTTTTTGAGCTTCTGTGCAATTTTATGCACACATAGAGCTGTGGAACAGGAACCATCAATCGTGGATGAAATGATGGGGGTTATTGCCATAGCTTTGAAGTACTTTCCATCATCTTTATTAAAAGATCGACCCCCCTTCACTCCCTTATGTTCCATATTCGTTTGGAGGATGAGTGTTTGAGCATTCTCCGCAATTTTATTCAGTACATCTCCCTCATCGAAAGCAAGGTCCAGTTGACACTCAACTTGCTTCATCTCCTTCACCATATCAAGTCGGCAATCCTTCATAAAGATACACTGAAGTAGCATATCAAACACCCCATCAATTTTCAAGAGTGCACTTTTCGCATCCGCATCTTGCATCAAATTTCCTAGAATTCTCACAAATGAATCAAGCGAGCCATACCACTGTGCTTTACTTTCAAATAACTCACGTTTTTTAGTATCGCACATACACTTGATGAGAGGGCCAATATTGTTCACAATTTGCATGTTATACCTCCCTTTCCCCACATCCATCTTCGTCATGGTATTTAGCAAGTGAACCCAGTGGCATGGTGCGATGATACGTTGATTGGGATTGATTGATAGATCCACTGATCCGAGTGGTCCTTCACACATGCTCAAGAAATCAAGTAGCACATCGATCATTCCTGTAGTAAGATTTTTTATTTTGTGTGAGAGGAGAAGCAGTTTGGATCTTCTTGGAAATACTCAAAAAGTGAACTTACCAGCCTCGTATAACTTTCCACGATATGCAATCTCAGTTGTTACTGTTTCAGTCTGCTTACGGGCAGCTGCTCGTGTGATAATTTTATCACCGCTACGGACTGCTTCCACAACCTCAGATGGGCTAAGATTTGAGATGTCCCAATCGTCATCGGTCATCACAAGACGCAGCTCGGTCGTAGCCATTGACTTGGCTGCTGTCCGTCTCTGTTTCTTCTTGCTCTTCTTGGATACCATGATGAATGAAATTAGAGTAGGCACAAGGGTTGGACCACCCA
>JALLBI010000538.1:0-10978 GCA_036940125.1 Mediolabrus comicus
TTTATGAAGATTGGTACAATGCAATCGAGGCAGCACCAATTGGTGAAGAGGATCATGGCCACAGTCACGACCATCATCATCATGATGTGCATGAACACTGAAGTCATAAATAAAGTTAAAGTAATATCGTAGAACAGACTTTCTGTTTTTTACACACACACAAATACTAACAAGTAATAGAGCACCCAGATACGTCTCTAAACACCAAAGACATGGAGAGCAGCAGATACGATCCTTGCAGCAACTGACACAAGCTTCCTTTCACCTCCAGAGTCATCTTCGATTGGAACGGTACTGTCGGTTCCACCATTTTCCTCAGTGCTGTCGGGTTGGGCGGGAGCCGCAACGTCATCGGTGGGATTTGTCTCATTCTTCGCCTGTTCGATAATCTCCTGCTCAGACTCGGTGTTAGGATTATCCAAGGATGCTTCTTCTTCGTGTCCTTTGATCCAAGAATCCACGTAGACTTGTTTGAACTTGTCAGGAGTAAACTGATCTACGGACGTGTTGAATAGCTGTGCTAACTCTTCAACAGAAATCCAAGAGACCAAGAAAGTACAAAGAGACGATGTGTTGCTGCTTAGAGATGACGATGGTATTATTAAAGATTACACCATCACGCAACAGTCATAGTAGCATCAACAATAATACAACAGCAATTTCATACATCTCGACAATCAAAACTTTCTCTACTACATCTACATGTATTATGAAGCCGAGACTTGCGTTTGTTTATTTCAGTCCTCGGTTGCAATCAATCTTGAGAGCACACAGACACCCTACTCTTTAAATCCCAAAGACACGGAGAGCTGCAGATACGAATACGAACCTCGCAGCAATTGATGTCAGCTTCCTTCTACTGCCAGCCGAGACATCATCGAATGGAGCAGCAGCGTCGGCACTACTATCCTCCTCAGTGCTGGGTTCAGCGGGAGTCGCAGTTCCATTGGCAGAATCCGTCTCATCCTTCACTTCCTCAAGAATCTCCAGCTCAGCCTCGGCGTTAGGATTATCTGCGGTTGCTTCTTCCCCGTGATTTTTGAGCCAAGTATTCTCGTAGACTTGCTTGAATTTTGCAGGGGTGAAATCATCTACAGATGTGTTGAATAGCTGTGCTACTTCTTCAACAGACACCCAAGTCGCTTCTGCAAAACTAGACCAAGAGGCTGTGGCGGCGCTGGGATGCATATCTCCTTCATCGTGGCCTTCCCATGCTATCGTAGACATTGTTTCGCGGCCATCATCCCAGTAGCGACCCGAATAGTCATCAGTGTTGGAGTGAATTTGGCCTTCAAAGGCGTTTAGCTGCTCCACATAGACTGCAGATATACCCTGGACTTGAACAAAGTCTCCTTCGGAATACTTATATGCTGCCTGACCTCCTGCTGCAAGAAAATCGGCATATCCGGCTAAATACTTTTCCACACAACGTCCAACATAACCCGCAGTCGAGCTGTTGCTGAAGTCGGAGAAGGTAAGGTCGGCACACCAATTCAATACATACCACCCAAAAACAGGTTCTGAGTCAGGTCTTTCATAAAGAAGATTTCCAGTTCCAAGACGAAAGAATTGCTTGTTGTTAAAAGCGTTGACAAAGTTGGTAAAGACGCTACCTCCTTCAACATTGTATCCAGGTTGTGCTGCAGTTGATGAGATCTTTGCATAGAGCTCATCGGTGGTCATCATCTCATTCTGTGGAGTTGGAGTCACGATCTCATTAGTAGGCTCTGTCTCATTCTTTACTTCCTCAACAATCTCCAACTCAGCCTCGGTGTTAGGATTGTTTGTGGCTGCTTCATCTTGGTGCCCTTTGACCCAAGTATTTTTGTAGACTTGCTTGAATTTCTCGGGAGAAAACTCATCAGTAGATGTGTTGAATAGCTGTGCCACCTCTTCAATAGACATCCAAGTGAATTCTCCAAATCCAGAGTAAGAGCTTGTCGCAGCGTTGGGATCCATATCACCTTCGTTGTGGCCTTCCCATATAATCCCAGGCATTGTTTTGCGACCATCATCCCAATAGCGATATACCCAGTCATCAGTGTCCTGGTGAAACTGACCTTGAAAGCCATTTTGTTGCTCCACAAACACGGCAGATATGCCACGGGTTCCTCCAAAATTTCCTTCTGAATAATCATATGTTAACTGACCTCCTGCTGCTATTGCTTCGGCATATCCAGCCAAGAACATTCCAACACAGCGTCCTGCATAACCCATATGCGTGCTGTTGTTCGAGTCAGAAAAAGTGAGATCGCTGCACCACTCAAAAGTAGTGACAGGAACAGGTCCCGACTCTGGCTTTTCAAAAAGTACACTTACAGTTCGAAGAAGAAAGAACTGCTTGTAGTTAAAAGCGCTGACATAGTTGTTAAAGACGCTGCCCCCTTCGACATTGAACCCGGGCGGTGCTGCAGTTGATGAGATGTCTGCATAGAGTTGGTTGGTGGTAACCTCCGTCTGATTCTGAGCTGCAACGAATGAGATGCTCGCACTTGCCACAAGAACATGAAGAAGAGTGGACAGAGAGAAGAACATGATGATGTGTGTTTTGGATGATGGGGCTCTTCTGTTTGTAAGGCCGATGATGATGGTGGTGGTGGTTGTTCTGTGTTGTCGAGTGATGTGAAAAATATAAACATTAGAGAACTCGAATATTAGTACTCTCGAGATAGAGATAAAAAGATAAATGTGTAAGCAGTAAGAGCAATCCATCAGCAGAGCCAACTACTGCTTTAGTATGCTATCAAATTGCTGCCAATTTGGTTTTGAGATGCCATTCGTATTTGCTCCACAACACAACCAACCGACCATGATAGCAAACAATTTGATAATACACACACACAAGATAAAATACTACACAACCATGACCATGACATAGATGACGCCCTCTAACACACAGCTATGTACAACAAGCAACACAGGCGCCGTCGTCTTACCGAGTAATCAAACTAGCTGAAACTAGATATTTTTATGAGCTCATGATCTCATCAATCAACCGCGCAGCCGCAACAACAAAATCCAAATCTTTTGACAGCTGCCAGCTGCGCCGCGGCAGCTGGGTCCTACCTTGAACTTTGAAAATGCAAATGTTGAGAGTAAGTAAGCAAAGTCACATCAATCACGAACGCGACTGACTTCTCCTACCACGAGCCACGCACAGGAAGATGGAAGATGGAGGACGACGAGCTCACTTATAAAGAGCGGCAGCACTACTGAGTCTCTCTGAGTAAGAATTAGAGGTAGTAGTCTGCATCACTAAATAGACGAACTGGATCGGCTGCTGCTGCTCTCTAACTACTCACAATGAATGTAAGAAGAAGTGGTGAAAAGGCGGCAGATCTACTTCATCAATTCACATCAACAATTATCAACCAACGACGTCCTCTCTTAATCCTAATTACCATTCTCCTATTATCCATAAGTCTCTTTAATGATGCCCAATATCTGCTATCGTCATCGTTATCAACCATCCCTGCCGAAGAGGCACCATTCGTAATGTGTGATCGTACAACACCGCTCAATTACACTATAAATCCAATCACTCAACATGCCAAATACAACAACGGTGAAGAAGTCTTTGAACCACGCTGGCCTACCCAAAATAAATTATTACTACTCCGTAAGGATGAATCTACCTTTGGTAATATTGGGAATCAAATCAATTCATTACTCCATGCCTACAGTTATGCACGTGATCATGAATTACACCTAGGTGCAACATTTCACAGTTGGGCTATTGATGCTATCCAATTTATGGGATATGAGGGTAACAATAATACCATATTAAAGAATGAAATAAGGAATGAATTGGGTATACGTATCATACGAAGTTCTGCCGATTCACAAACCTATGATGAAATTATCCAATTCACTGCAAAGGAATTATATTTTTATAAATCACCATCTAATCAATGGGAATCGAATATGGAATTTCATATTGGAATACTACGTCGAATATTACTACGATATAATCGTGCGCACGGATATTCCCATCATGGATTACGTGCCACGAATGTTTGTGAAACAATTGAGAATATATTTCATGAACAACGTTCACATATGAAATATACGGTAATACATTCTCGATATATGGAAGGACGGGCACAATACAAATTAGAACAACTTGCCAAAACTTCTGGATTGACACCGAAGGGACCATTAGAAATGTCACCAAGGTATATTAGATCAATCTTAAAACCAATGGGGATGTTATCATACCCCATTATACTATTTTCGGATGGAGAATTACCCAGTGTTGAAATGGGATTATTGAATGATCCTGTTATCGGACCAAAGTTAATTGTACTCGGTAACAAAACGAGTTTATCAAGTCCTGATACTGCACTTGCATTACTTAGTACCGTATATATTGGTAATCCGGCGAGTATAACTTCTGGATATATTGCCCGATCAAGATATGCATTGGGATATAATGATGATCAGACATATATGTTTCGGAAGGAACATTTGGATAAATGGATCTCGGTTTGTAATTCAAAGTGCATCTTTAATCCTTGGATTATGAATGTGATGGTTTGATGATGATGTTTGCAGAGGGGGGTTAAGGGAGGTTGCTTTGAGTTTGGGGGGAGGGGACAACGTGGCTACAACATTGTGGTGATATAATGATGATAACATCATGAACTGAGAGAAGAGAGACTTGTGATGGGGAAGAATAAACGCCTTTTTTAACAATAAACACTTTCTTTTATAACAATTCTCTGTACAATGCAACATCCATTTTTTCTATCTAAAAAACAAAAACTTCTAAACAACCCCCCCCCCCTCTCTCTCTTTGAGTTTACTAAACTGCACACACACCTTTCTTTGTCCTATCTCTACTTATTCGTCCCTCCTTCTCATTCTCCTCCCTCCTCCTCAGCATTATGAACAAAGTCCTTGAATGAAAAAGTTCCAATCCAATGATAACGTGTCTGAATCCTACCACTGCCACCACCATACACACGCTTCACAGCAATCACCCCCTCCTTCAAAAACACCGTATCATTCGGCCCATCAATCAATGGTCTGTCTAATGGAAAACCATCCTCCAACATTTCAAGTTGTTGCATCATCTGCTTCCGTTGTTTTAATAATTCAATATATTTAGGAAAAGATGTTGTACGTGCTACCAATCCTACCGTATCATTATTTTCCATTTGTTCAATTTGGGTAGTAAGTTTGGATAATGATTTTAGTATTGTTTCTTTCCATTTACGTGCCTTGTTGATCATATTGTCTTCTGACTTCCAACATGATGACATGAAGTAGATACGTTCTGCGGGGATTGTGGCATCGTTGCGTTGAACAATATTTGGAAAATCGAGGAAGAAACGGAAGAAGTATTGTTTGGTCGATGGGTGAGATAATTCACATGCATATGCTCCTGGATTGATACTGACTGATTTTTGTCCGGTGAGTGTTACATATTTGGGAGTGGTTAGTTGCTCTACAGAAAGGAAAGATGATGATGATGACGTGGAGGAGAGTGTAGGAGGAGGAGTAGTGCCCAAAAGTAAAGATTCATTATTCATCTCTTCATCGACACATGGATTTGATGTGAATTGAATATCGAGTGGTAGACCAAGCTTGGACCCCGTGGCGATGGGAGTAAAGTTCATATCGTCAGCGGCGGCAGAAGAAGAGATGATAGGTGGTGGTGCAGTCCGATCGACAGTCATGAAGAGTTGGCATTGCACATTGTGAAATCTGGATAGAATGGAGTTGGCGCTACTGCTACTACTGCTGCTGCCATCAATGACATAAGATTGGGCTAGCAAGATGATGTTTTGGTGAAGGCAGCTGCTGCCAGAGAGAAGGAGGAAGAGCAGGACTCCTCTGCTCGTTGTCATCGTCTTCATGGTGTTTTTTATGGTAGTGCGGCAGCTTGTGTTGTCTGCTGTTTGTATGTTGCTTGCCTTTTTGCTATTGTCGCGGCGGCGGCGCGTCATTGTTCTGATGTTCTGTTTCTTGAAGAAGAACAAACCTGGCAGCATAAAAAATAGTGTAACCCCCAAAGAGACACGAAGAAATCTTACCCTTTATTAGATTAGTTGTTGGTATTCAACTAAATTTATTAAAATTTTCATTTTCTATATCCTTTTGGGGTGAACTATTCACCATTCACCAGCTGCCCGACAGACACTCAAGCCTTCTCAAAAATCTACCTACTCACAAAGATGACGCACATCAATCTACTACTTATCAAGCAATTGAATCTTTGACATCAACTGACATCAAAGACAAAGACGCTTGACAGCAGTAGAAGAATCAAATCGGCTCAAAAAAATTAATAATGCTTCACTTCATCGCCCCCAACAACTTCTTGGCAGCAGTATTGCTCCTGCTAGGATCAGCGGCATACACCACCACCGCATTCCAAATCGGCGGTCCCATCGGCAACGCGAACGGCCGTAGCTGTAGACCATCCACACAACTCAACCTAGAAGATCATATTGCCAACATGATCGATAATGAACTAAAACGTCTCAACTCCAAAGACATTATCGAATCCAAATGGAATGATAGTCAAAGAGCATGGAGTGCCGAAGTAAAGCCCACACCAGATAATTATGACTTTCAAGCAGAATTTGATATGATGTCCCCCCAAGACATTTTAGGGTTTAGTAGTGGTGTCGATCGTACCAAGGATACATCATCGCCACGTCGTCGTAAAGATGAAAAGATGGCAGAAGATGATCCTATGAGATATTGTGCCGACCGGTGTGTTACTACGGGTAATTGTGATGTGTTTGAGGATATGTTTGATATGGATCCTACGGAGGTGATTACATTTTGTAAGGAGTGTGTTTTGAGTGAGGAGGAGGAACCTTGTGATGTTCCGATGACTTTGTTTGCGGAGGATAGTGATGATGGTGTTGTTGGGGGATTGCATCCTTAAATAAGGTGAAGGGGGGAGAGAGAACGTGAAATGTTGGGGGAGGGGACAATAATTGCGTCTTGTCTGTTAATTTATCGTAATAATATTATTTGACTTCTCTTTCTCTCTATAAAAGAGAGCCATTTTGATTCGTTCTTCCTCTCTCTCACTATCGTATCTCCCATAGAAATTTATGTTCCGGAGTCTACTCACTAATTTATATATCAGTCGCCCCCTTCCTGATCAGATTTCCTGAGAGATTTGATTTCATCCCTCAACTGATTGTTATCGTTTGTCAACACTGTGGTTTTTCTCGTCAATTCTTCGATCTTGTTTGTCAGCTTCTTGAAATCATCCCTAGCCCAATCGTAATCCAGGCCGGTCACATCCTCTAGGCGCTCCTTGAGGAGAGGAACAACCAAGTCACGGCAACCACCGCACGTGCCACCATATCTCTTTCTCTTACCGCCGCCGACACCACCTTCCAAAGTTCGCTCAACTCTACAATCATTGCAACATGTATCACCGCAAATGTTGCAAGATACCATATGCTCGTGCCTGCCACAGTAGAAGTCACCACAGCCGGTACATGGTTGGTCTGCCCAAGGGAATAAGTCTTTCGCACAGCCATAACAAAACTTCTCTCCACAGTCGCCATAAGCACACCGGAGCACTGGTGAGCAATCGGTACAAGACGACTTGTCGCATTCCCAACAGGTATTACCAAATCTACATTGTTCACACCAAGCGACACCACATGAATAGCAAGGCGTTTTATTCTCATCACAAGATAGCTGGTTGCAGTTGTGACATAGGCCCAGCTTTTGGGCACTGCAACTGCTGCAATACTTCTTGGCACAAGGACAACTATGACCACAACAGTAGCTCACTGATGAGCAATCTGCGCAGTACACCCTGAAACATCCTCTACAGGTATTAATCTTGCAATTCCTGCAGTAATGCTTCCCGCAGTAATGCTTAAAGCATTTGAGGCAAGTGTATCGTTGCGTTCCATAGCAATATTTGCCGTCATGACTTTCATGTTCAGTATAAATCCACGGCCCACCGACATCATGAACCCATGTTCCCACGTGAGTGTAGATGCTATCATCCGAGTCTGAGTCATCTGAATCCCATCCCCAAAGTCGTTGGGGAACCAATTCCCGACGTTGGGGAAGACTAACACTACATTTCGAGCAGCATACGACTTCTTGACGTTGAGCCCACATCTGATTATACCTCAATATGAACCGGTGAAAATCAGAACCGATAGATCGTTTCATAAGCCACTCCTTTGGAAACTGCAAATGTTTCAGTGCACATCTCTCTTGCTCAATAATGCTATCAAGAATGGGTAACACATGAGCGCACGAGATGGGATGCCCTATCCCAGGGATTGGACTTTCATTATCCCCAACGAGACTAAGATCGATCTGCTGAATCACCGATGAACCCCGAAGCGGCTCCAATCCAGCGCCGGTAATGTTTGTGCAACCAGCCAGCCTCAATCGTTTCACCCGATTAATAGCATTGACTCTGAGTAGGATATCTCTGATGTGGTCATCCGTGAGCTTTGCAGCTAGATCCTTGTGAATCTCTCCGAAGTCAAGAATGTCACAGTCACACCTACTTCCAACAATGGCCAAGCTCTTCTCGGTCACAGATAGGTCAAGGGCGGTGAGGAAGCTCGCAATGTGCGTTAGAGCACAAGATGGGAGATTGTCCATGCTGCTTCTTCTGCCTAGGGCGTGTTGTTGCAATGTTGTTTTATGAGGTAGTTGTGTGGTGAGAGTTGTGTGAAATTTTCAGCAGCACGATTGACAATAGTCAAGAAGTAAATGTGCATCGACTTCCTAACTATCACGAATCATGTTCCACTACATTTCCTCCAATCTCCCGATGGCTTGTCTCCCTTTCGCAAGTTTCTCCCTCCTTGACGGAATCAGCTGACAATTGCTTCTCACTCTCTTGAGCATTTGCTGCAAAGTCGGCATCGGCATCTTTTGCTGTCTGTATTCCTTGTGGGTACATATCTGCATCGGACAAAAGCAAGCATCCGCTATTATAATTTGTGTCTTGGTCACCCTCACATATGTCAAAGGAACCCAACTCTATCAAGTTTCCCACTACGACATCGCTTGAGTGTTGCGTCTCAACAACTTCATCGACATCTTGGCCCTCTGACGACGAAGATTCTGATTTTATTCCCGAATATAAATCACTCGTATCCGACGCAGACGAACACTCTCCACCTTCTTCATCCTCCTCCTCAGACTGTTCTACTTTGTTCCTTGCTTCTTTTAGCAGTTCGACAACTTTCTCCTTCATAGCAAAAGTTCCTCCCATATCCACGCATACAAAGACATCACTATTTTTTTCTGTCTTGGCAAGAACACTCTCCGGCCACAACTCGATCAGAATTTTCATCACATGTATCATTCCATGCCTAAATGAGGTATTGCACGCAACGTGTAGTGGTATCCAACCACGATGATCTGCTACCTTGACACAATCTGCATTAGTCTCAACAAGATGATTGAACGCAACAATACCATCTGGTTCCTTCTTGCAGTCATTTTGATTGTTGGTAGATTCATCAGCAGACTCATCGTCTGTATCCTCGTCTACATCTTCGTCTTCATCCTCCTTTTCATCCTTACCAAATGAATCGTAGTTCCTTACCATGTAATGTAAAGGAACCCGCTTAAGCTTATCCCTCTCCATTACACTTCGTGGTTCCATCTCGCATAGAACATTAATGACACTCGCCTCAGCCAAACTCCGACAGGCAATATGCAACGGTGTCCTCCCAAATGATTTCTCCTTTTGCAACAAGCCCTCGGGATGAATACTACCCAGCATTTGTAAAAATGACGCCGGTGGACGTAAAGCACAGGCTGCATGTATCGGAAGTGCCTCTCCATCAAATCTACCCCCATACAAACGTTCCACTGGATGCCATCTACGTGCAAGGACTGGTTTCGATTCAAGTAACTCTGTTGCCAATGACCAATCTTCTTTCCGTATGAGATGATGTAGTTGTATTAATAATGACTTCTCGTTGCGGTTCGGTATTTGAATAAACCGTGTTGAGAATATCCGATCTAGTAAATTTGGGTGATTGGGTGTATTTGCCAACTGGTGATGCCGACGATGCACAACTGGTGATGCCGATGCATTATTTAGCAGTATTGGATCATTATTATTTGACCCTGAAATTCCATCTGATATTGATTTCATCATGATAGCTCGATCTCCTTTAGATGATGGTAGATTATTGACATCGTCATCATCATCATTGTTATCTTCTTCTGCTACGTTCGAATTCAACTCGTCTTTCTGATCAGAGAAGCCTTGATGCGATCCACGAAGGAATGGTCTAATGATTGGTAGCGACAATAGACCCTCTCCTCTCCTAACTCGATCATTTCCAGAGACAGTTGCATCATTTGAATTATTCACAGTTGGTGATTGTGCTCGATGTTTTGTTTGAGTTGGCATGGCATAGCCAATGTTATCAAAGGAACCATGCTCTCCATTATCAACACTACTGTGGGAACTTGCGCCCATACTCGGTGCACTATACAGGACATATTCTTCTCGATCAGTTTCATGATTTGCATTTGATGACGAAGAATCATGATTTGTTTGTCTTGGTCGTCGTCGTCTTCCAAATCCCCAACTTCTCCTTAAAGCTTCATCTTCCTGATTGCTGCCATTCTTATTATTGTTGTTGGCATTCAAATCATTATTACCAGTAAGTCTCCCTCTTCTACGTGGAGCATCATCATCATCATTACCACTGCTAATAAGATTTCTACTACTACTACTACTACTATTGCTACCAACTCTATCAGTATTCAATCCTAACTCACGATTGAACCAACTTCCAAAATTATTTGCATCTCTACTAATAGAGAAGGAGTTTGTTGTCATATTATTATTTGATGTACTGCATCCTCCTTGATATTGTCTATATAATAATGGTATTGGTGGACGGAGAGTTGCTTCTTCTCTATCATCATCTTCATCGTGACTATTGTTTGTATGATAATGCTGTGACTGATGATTCTTCTTTTGATCTTCACTCGACGTAGT
>JALLBI010000539.1:0-10472 GCA_036940125.1 Mediolabrus comicus
ATATGGAACTTGATCAAGGATGAAGAGGAGTTGGTTAGTGGAAGTGAATTAGCGACGAAGCTCTCTCCTATGTGTAGGGAGAGGGCAATTCTAGATGGTGTATAATTAGTAGTCATTTGATCAGGAATGCTTCCTCCCTCGCCTACATTCATCGGTTTGCTCTCTTCTGTGTGTTTTTTTGGTTGCCTCGCCATCAATCATTCAGCAGCGGCACCAGCACCA
The DNA here is from genome assembly GCA_036940125.1 of Mediolabrus comicus. Lineage (NCBI taxonomy): Eukaryota > Bacillariophyta > Thalassiosirophyceae > Thalassiosirales > Thalassiosiraceae > Mediolabrus > Mediolabrus comicus. The sequence continues at coordinate 223 of JALLBI010000539.1, forward strand.
ACAACAGCTAAGCAAGGCCCCCTTTGAACATCTCCGCCAGATAGAGAATTCATTGCCCCCAAGATTGCAACCAACGTCTTTCTTGCTCTTCAGGTGATAAGTTGTAAAATTCGTATGCTTCATCTCTCTGCTGACTTTTCGCTGCATCGATAGCAGCCTGATGGCCACGGAGAGCCGCTTCATAATCTTCTTTGCTCACAATGCCATGTGCATCCTTCTTCACAGTTCCCAATGCCTCATCATATCCGAGTTTGGCAGCGGTGATAAAATGTTTCATTGCTCTCTCATACCTTCCACCTCTTTCCTCGTGCACTCCAATATTGTACCTCGCTTCGGGATGACCTCCAATGGCAGCACTTTACCTCTCTCTCTCTAGAGTCTGAAGGTTCTGATCGAACTACGTTGATCCCTGACGACATTTAACGTTATCAAATATACTTCGACTCAAATGTTTGGATTGATAGACTCGACGCTCTGTGTAGGACTCGAGCTCAAGAGAGAGAAAGGAGTTACTACTCTGTTAGCTCTTACTATCTTGTACTTGTACAGCGCTCGAGATGGGAGGATGACCTTGCCCTTGCTGGGTTAGGGAGATAGAATTGTAGCCATGCACATATTAGCGGTGAATACGATGATGATAGCTGAAAAATAGGAACTTGAGGTGAGGAGTCGAGGAGGCGGGCAAATCTTTGTTGACGATCTACTACATACAACAAAGAACGCTAAGAAAGAATGAGGGACGGAGGCTACGCTTGATGAACCGTGAACTATAGTGGGAATCGGGTCGCTGATTCCCACTATAGTTCACGGGTGATCCTTCTAACAACTCTGGAACTCTCTGGAATTGGAGTTTGCTTGCTTGAGAGGGAGGTTAGGCTCCTCCCAGACCTGCCATTTTGCCGCCTTCTGCACGTATTCATTAGTCATTAGATTATCTTCTAAGTAATCTAACTTCTCTAGCCACGCCTCATCTATTCTGAATTGAACCGGCTCAAAGCTTGAAGACTGTCAATCTGTTCTTTGTTGAAGATCACCAGCTTCGTCTTACTTTCCTTCGCTGTGTCAACTGTCACCAGTCTTTCGAACAAAGTCTCTGGGCACGGCGACTCAAAGAACCCCCTATAGTCAAGAAAGTGTCGGCATACATCCATCATTTTTCTCATACTCAGGCCAAGTGCATAACGAGTGAACCCTCCACACTTTGAGAAATAACCAAGCGGAGCTCTTGCCTCGATCTCCAATGCCAGCAACAGAGTAAAAAAGGCTATTGTTGCTGCGTTCCTTCGATGCCTACAAGAGAAGTAGTCCGATGGTGCTGGTGATGTACTTCCTGCCGACGCAACAGCTGTAAATTTCTGATAAGCTAGGTCTCCTCTCTTAGTTACTTCGTTCTTGATCAACAAAGCTAGCTTTATCGCCTTCAACTTGTTATCACCTCTTTTCTTTAGACAAGGTACAATGACTTCTTGAATGACTTCAGAAGTAGATACGCCGAGATGAAACTCACGGTTGTCTTCATATATTTCCGTGTAAAGACAAGCAGTAAGTTTCCCCAATTCATCCGAAAGAGTGCATATCTCTCCCATTGTGATCTCAGCCAAGACTCCAGCAGTGACCGATATGTTTGCCAAAAGGCCCAATAGGTTCCTCACCACCTGTGAGAAGATCAGGAATTCCTTAACTGTGCTTCGTGATAACTTCTTTCCTACCAAGGCCTTGATGGCCCGTAATGAAGCACATTCATTCTCTAACTCGTCGAAAAGTAAGCTGGTATCAGTACTCTCTAAACGTGATAGAGACGTCAATAATTCGCCTAGAGACTGGCTCTGACTGCTCACACAGCTCGGAACGCTGTTGATGACTTCCACTTGCTTCTTCATTAACGCAGTATACTCAACACGAAATATGTGTATACCCTCCAGAACACGGCGGAAGTCCTCCAGTATTTGATGAATGGTGAGTAATTGTCCTCCATAGACAAATTCAGCTGCAACTTTTGACTGGCACATCGTGACGAGACTTGCGTTTATCGCGACGGGAGGATGTTTACCGAGTTGTGCATACTTCGAGTAAGTGTTGAACTGTTTCGCCATCGAATTCATCTGAGCATTAAATGCCTCCAGGAGCTTGCGGCTTGCTTCATCAAACGGAAAGACTGCGTTATTTGAATGAGAAAGTACTTGCTCAGATCTTTCTAGTTGAGAAGGTAACTGCTCGGATTCGGAAGCCACTTCATCTGCTTCAGATGTAGATGTAGCATCGGATCCTTCCTCGTTGAACTCCCGATCTGACGAATTATCTGTTACTGGTGAATCAAACTTAAGTCTCTTGGGCGGCGGAAGAGTACTTTGGTGATCATCGCCATCTCTGTTTGCCCCTCTCTTTCGTTCTGTTCGTCCAGAAGACTCGGCTTCGCTTGATACATCTGTATCTGAAGAAGTCGATTCATTGCTTGGTGAAGGTGAGAAGTGATCCTCATTCGCGACATTCTTTTCCCAATGTTGAGGATGAGACCGAGACGGAAGCTGAGAGTGTCCTGAAGCTGAAGAGTTCCCCCGAAGGCTGTGGAAGTAGCTTAACGCTTGTTCGCGTTTTTCACGACGTAACTTTTCAACAGATTCACCGTCAAGTTGTAGATTGTATGCAATGGTTGAATAATACTCTGTCTTTTGAGAAATCACAATCTCGCGAATAGTATCATCGTCGCATTTTTGGAACTCTGGCAACGTCAAGAGCTCGGTATAAACTAGAACCCTGTCGAGTACTCTGTTGTCGATATGCTCTGTTGTCACGTCAGCAGGGGTATTGCCTTCCATAATGCTGGATTCCAATCACTGTTGAGTGTTGTCCAAAGACTGTGATTGTGTGCTGTTGTCCCACCGTGGTTGTCCGTTGCAAATCCAAACAAAAAACGTAGCGGCAAATTTTTGAATCTCTTTCCTCTCTCTCCTTCTCAAAGTCTTCTTCTTCTCATTAATCACACAGCACACACAACAGTCAAGACTATCCGACAAGAACAATCGAAGATGAGTGAATTCGATTTATTCAATCTCAGTGAGAAAGAACGGCAAGGAGCCAATGAAGTGCAAAAGTAAGTCCCTCTTCTTTCTCCGAATCAAAAGAATTGTCACTCGTCCTGAGACTCTCGTCTAACTCTTTTCCTCCTCCTCTTTCTTCGAAATTTGCCTCTCAGAGAGATGGAGAAGTATAATCGAAAGATACAAAAAGGTATCAATACGTCCATCAAGGCGACCGAAGGGCGCATAATGAAGTCTCAGCAACTTCAGGCTGCTTCAATTCGAAGTATAGTGCATGATTTTCACATTGATACCAAGAACGAATTCGAGGAAACTCGGCGTAAGAACCAAGAGGGTCTCGTGGATTTGAAGGAACATATTACTGCTGAGCTAACGAGACTTACTACTCCTATGAAAATGAAACCAGACAATCACTCCAGACTTACATCTGGATCTTGTGTTCCATCTTTGGTTGTTGACGATGGCAGCTATTCAAGAGATTCACTCTCAACGGTCCGTTCATCAAAGGCATCATTGGCATCGGTTCCACTCACCGTGCATAATCGCATGACTGACTTACACAAGGAGGAAGTGAAGAAGACTGCGGACCTCGAGCAAAGATTAAGGTCAATGGAGGTGAAGAATAAGCAGTTGCAAGAGACACTTCGTGTCAAGACTGCAAATCCTTTGACCAAAAAGTTATCTGCAAAGCCTCGAAAGCAGCCACTCACTGAAAACATGGAGAATTCCATCAGCATCCATGTTGGCAACAACATCACTGGGCGTGCTTCCCGATCGAGTGCTCGCACCCCTCTTGGCGATGCGAATCAAGATACATCTAACCCAGGCCTTCGACGCAGCGCTCGCAACTTGGGCCGATAAATTTTGTAATGTCTACGGGCCAGTTATAGCGGTGGGATTGTTGATGTCCAATTTGATGTAATGTATGAGCCCTCTGAAATATTTGTGATGTTCTGTGGGTATAACATAAACTAGATATGTAGCACCTAACGGAACTCATCCTTAACTTGTTGTCAAATTATGAAATAGATGTCACTCGTGTCAATATCATCTCTCTCTCTTTCGTGTTACGACATGTTCTCTTATCGTTCTCGCCGCCCCTCACACCGAGGTAGGTGCTGCTTCGTATCTCTAGCGGGAATTTTCAAGAGAAGTCAGCGACGGTACCATGCCTATCCATTGCTAAACATAGTGCAAAGAAAGCTAGTAGAGTAGTAAAGTGTTCATTGTTTCCATCTTTTATTTGGTGATGTTGGCGAGGAGTAGAATGATGCACATAACAAACCGGTACTCAAACGGTATTAAACTTGCTGCCGACGGAACCTTCAACAACTCACATAGTATCTACTCTTATCTTCAGCCGGAGAGTTGCAGGGTTGCCCGATCTTTTGTTTCTTATCTAGAGTTTCTTACTCTCTAGAGATGGTACAGCTGCACAGGAAGCTGCATTGACCTCATCAGCTCTCACTCATCATATTTTTTAAACTACTTTCATTAGAACGAAGACGAAGTAACGATGGATATCTATAATAAAGCTATGTCGGACCCTGTCGTCAAGGCAAACACTGCGTAAGTCCTCTCCTTCATAACTAAGACAAGCTAGGCTAGCTCAACCAAAACTAACGTTCTCTTTTTTCGTCTTCTGTCCTCTCTTTTTGTCTTGCTCTAGAGTGATAAAGATGATTTTCGACAAAGACTCGGTCGATTCAGACTATAAGAAAAAGTTTCTTGCGGAATACAATGCGTAAGTGACTTCTTTCTGTACGATAGCGAAGTCAAACTACCGGTCTAACCCATGCCTCTTCTTCTTTCATTCCTCTTTTTCGTGTGAGAGCAGAATTCGACTGGGAGAACAATCAATCTCAAGTGATTCGTCAAAGATAAAACCCGGTTCATCGATCGAGAGCAGAGTCCAACAGAAAGAAGAAGAAGAAGAAGAAGAAGAAGAAGAATACGAGAAGACCAGGAAGTGCGCCCGAGAGCAGGAGCAACATTTAGAAGCAGCAGCAACCCAACAGCAAGTCCAGGCTAATCACGAGGAAAGTATGGCTCTCATCAAGGCTAATCACGAGGAAAATATGAAGGAGCATAAGAAAGCTCAGCGGATGATTGCCATCAATGCTGAGAAAACTCAGCGGCAACTTGCAATATTGAGTGCGCAAGTTGGGGAGTTGATCGCTATGCTACACACTTCCAAGGAAAATTTTTCCATCGGATAGATAGTGCGGCTTGCTCTTGATGATGTCAATCAGATGGCCAACAGAGGCATCTATGTTTGCATTTGCATGTTCATATGTTCTATACGGTTAAACTAAAGAAATAAATCGATTTCAATCGCTATCAACTCCATCCAATAATCTCTCTCCGGCCCATGACTCGCTTATGGAAGACTGAAGATGAAAAGAGAGAGAGATACTTTTCTCGAGAAGAGGAGAGAATAGGCTTCTCGACTGGGATCTGCATGAGAGGAATAATGTCTCTTCACGACGTCTAGCAGCCAAGCACTCAGTCAGAGAATTTGCTCTTCCAGTGGTAAGTTGAAAAATGCGTTTGCTTCCTCCCGCTGTTCACTTTTTGTTGCATCTACAGCAGCCTGATGTCCACGGAGAGCCGCTTCGAAATCTTCTTTGCTCACAAGTTCACTCCGAAATCCCTCCTTCACTCGTTCCAATGCTTTATCATATCCGAGTTTGGCGGCAATGTTGAAATGCTTCGCTGCTCTCTCGTATCTTCCACCTTTTCCGTCATGATTTCCAAGATTGTACCTTGCATCAGGATGACCTCCAATAGCAGCCTCTTCCAAATGGTGCAATTCCTTTTTTTCATTCTTCTCAACACCTTTCCCCAAATGATATGCAACTGATAAATTGTAATGCGCGTCTATATCCCCCAATCCAGCTGCCTTTGTGTAATATTGAATCGCTCCTTCATAGTCTCCTTCTCGTCTGCACTTGCTGCCCATTTGAAAAATTGCAACTGGGTCGTTCGCCTTTACTCTATTCATATAATTCTGATCAATTTCTTCATCCGTTTTTGGCATTAGCTCTCGACAGTATGGGCATTTGGAATCCAGCCCTTGTAAAGCCTCCCGCTTCTGGTTGGCATAATCGCATCCTGTGCAGATAGTTTTGCAGCAGCAAGAATTTATGTTCCATTTCGTATTATCAAGCGGCAGCGGCAAACAGCAAATTGAACATTCTCCACGGTGGCTCTCATCGGGCTGCGTAAATAAACGGACATCATGCATTTCAGCAGCTCTTTTTTTACATGCCTTTTTATGCTGCTTCCTATGAGTTTTCTGACAATCTACGCAGCAATATTTCACGAGTTTGCAAGCTGTACATATCTTCAATTTTACTTCATCAACTTCTGCTTTGCCGCAGTTAGCACACGCTTCGTCGGCTGCCTCCTCTTCGTTGACAGCGCTCATATTATTCAACCTGCAGTGATCTCTCCCGTCGTGCTGTACTAAATGAGTAATGAGGTAGTGTAGCGTACTGCCTACTGCAAAAAATTGGTGGCTCACAAAAGACGGCAAGGTCGCAATGTTCCCGGACTCCCGTCATGTAAAAGGTGCACAACTACAAACTTCTTCGACAATGACCAAAAGCGGAGCACTAGCTCAGGTTTATTAACTCTTAAAATATTCTACAGCTAATAGGCTCCCTCTCAACGTGTCGTCGTGGTGGGCGTAATTATTTCAAGGCCGCTCTCATTCTCCCTCTCTCTTTGCAATCACCGGTCCTCCATCTTAAAAAAGGCCGTAGCGATTGATTTTATCCAAAATGAGTGGTGCACAAGAAATAAGTGACACGTCGTCCAGCAAGGTTTGTGAAACGCCGGCCGTGTTGAACGGTGACAAAATTATTGCTGTGGATAGCAGCACAATGCAGAACGAGGGTGCAAACGAGGAGGAGGTGTGTGCCAACTGCGGCAAAGCGGCGGTGGATGACGTAAAACTCAAGAAGTGTGCATGTAACCTTGTAAAATATTGCAGTGACAACAATTGTCAAGACAATCATCGTCCACATCACCAAACAGAATGCAACAAACAACAGCAATTATTAGCAGCCAAAGCACGTCACGACAATCAATTATTCACCCAAAACTTGGAAACACATGTAGGCGACTGTCCAATCTGCGCCTTACCCATCCGTCTCGAACATGGCAAGTATGTAGTCAATGATTGCTGCTCTCAAATGTTATGCTGTGGGTGTGATTTTCATAATCAATTCCGTGAAGTTAAAATGGGATTCGAGAATGAACGCAAGTGCTTATTCTGTCGACAGCCGATACCAACTAAAAAAGAGGGGTTGGACCATCAAAAGCGTCGTGCAGAGGTGGATGATCCCGATGCCATTAATCAGTTGGGTGCCAAACGATATCATAAGGGTGATTATAGGAGAGCATACAAGTATTGGAGTAAGGCGGCGACATTGGGAAGTGTGGAGGCACATTACAATTTATCACTGCTGTATGGGGCTGGGCAGGGTGTGGAGAAGGATGCAGTGAAGGAAGTACATCATTTGGAAATTGCAGCGATTGCAGGACATACGATTGCACGACATAATCTTGGTTGTAATGAGGGACGGAAGGGCAACATGGATCGATCAAAGCGTCATTTTATCATTGGTGCCAATCTTGGTGACGATCATTGCTTAAAGGCAATTCAGGGATATTTCAAGAGTGGTATAGTTACAAAGGAAGAGTATGCCGCGGCCTTGTATGCATATCAGGCTGCTATTGATGCAACGAAGAGTCCACAGAGAGAGGAAGCGGAAAATAATGTTGTTTATCAAACACAGATGGGTGTTAATAGAGGGGGGAGAGAGAGAGAGAATAATTGAATTGAAGGAAGAGAAAGTAGTTGGTGTGTATGTGAACTTAATTTACAATACGATGCTACGATTCTTTGGTAGAGATGGTGAGGTCAGACGAGATGATTTATTCAATGAAATAAACACGACTTCACCAGTCTAATGCGTATAATGAGGGGTTGTAAAAATACTTCTCCATCTCCTCCGGCTGTAAACGAAACATGTCTTCTGCTTCCTTTCGCTGTGGGCTTTTTGTTGCATCAATAGCAGCATGGTGTGCGCGAAGAGTAGCTTCCAAGTCCTCTTTGGTGATGTTTCCTGCTGAATAATGCACCCAGAGATGTTTCATTACTTGATCGTCACCAAGTTTGGCAGCGATGATGTAATGCTTCAATGATCTCTCCAAATTGCCATTGTCGCGCTCAATGAAAGCAAGTTGGCATCTAGCAAGATGATGGCCACCAATGGCAGCAATTTCCGAATGGTAAACTGCCTTTTCCATATCCTTTTCGACTCCCTCTCCATGATAATACTTATTCCCTAATTTACTATGCGCCTCCACATAGTCTCCCAAATCAACAGCCTTCTTCCAGTATTCGATTGCGCGATCGCGATCTCCTTGTTTGTAAATTATATTAGCATAGTGACACATTGTAAGGAGATCACCTGCTTCTACCCTTTTCATTAGTCTCTTGTGGTGTTCTTCTTTAGTACTTCCCGGTAGCATTCGACAGAATGGACATTGAGGTTGATAATTCTGTCGTTTAAGATTGGCATATTCACATCCAAAACAGATGTCTTTGCCACAGCATGATTTCAATAATGTTTTAGTGAGATCAAGCGGCAGTGGCAACAAACAGATTGAGCAGTCGCCGTAAGAACTACCATTGGGCTGCGTAAACAACACTTCGTCGTGCCGTTTCTTACACTCTTCCTCGTGCTTATCTCGATGCTCTTCACGACACTTATCGCTGCAATATCGAACCATTTTACAAGCACCGCATTCCTCCAACACGACATCATCTACTTCTGCAATGCCACAGTTAGCACAACAAGCCGTCGTCGTCGTGTCGACTGCGTCTTCGTGGCTCACCTCTAACTCCTCGAGCTTGCTACTCATTTCATTTTGCTTTGAGAGGAAGCAAAGAATTCGATAGTTTAAAAATCTTGACAAAATATGCACAACTGCTGGGTTGAATAATAGCAAATATATCTTGCTTGCAGCTCAGCTTCAGGCTTCGGGCTCGGGCTTCGGACTCGTCAAAGATAGAAGATAGGAAGTAGAGGAAGTGTGCAGCTTGCTTAGTAGAGGCTCCTTGAGTTAGTACCATAGATGGGAGTCCGGAAGATTGCGACAACAGTGAGAGCCACCAATTTTTTGGCAGTAGGCAGTAGCTACTACTACCTCATTACTCATTTAGTACAGCACGACGGGAGAGATCATTGCAGATTGAATAATATGAGCGCTGTCGACGAAGAAGAAGAAGCCGACACGATGTTGTGCTGCTGTGCTAACTGCGGCAAAGCAGAAGTGGATGACACAAAATTGAAGAAGTGTGCATGTAATCTCGTGAAATATTGCAACCTCGATTGTCAGAAAAACCATCGGCCGCAGCATAAAAAAGTATGCAAGAAGAGAATGGCTGAAATAAGGGATGATAAATTATTTACCCAGCCCGACGAGAGTCATCTTGGCGAATGTCCGATCTGCTGCTTGCCGCTGCCGATTGATCCAGAGAAATCGAAGATGAACTCATGCTGCTGCAAGTTTATCTGCATCGGCTGCGATTATGCCAATAAGAATCGTGAGAGGGAACAAGGGATGAAGGAAAGATGTCCGTACTGTCGTGAGCCGTTGCCAGATACGGAAGAAGACAACCAAAATTATATTATGAAAAGAGTCAAGGCGAGCGATCCAGCTGCAATTTTCGCAATGGGCCAAAAGTGCGAGGATGAAGGGGACTTTGAGGGAGCAGTTCAATATTGGAAAAAGGCAGCTGAGTTGGGAGATATAAATGCTCATTTTAATTTATCAGTTATGTATCAAAAGGGGAACGGGGTTGAGAAGGATAAGAAAAGGGAAATCTATCATTTGGAAGAGGCAGCCATTGGTGGCCATCCCTGGGCGAGGTTGAATCTTGGATGTATTGAACAGGAAAAAGGAAGGATGGACAGAGCATTGAAACATTTGATGATCGCCGCCAAACTCGGACAGGATGGTGCACTGGACAATGTCAAGATAGGTTTCCAAAGGGGAATTGTGAGCAAAGAAGATTATGCCGCAGCTCTCCGTGGACATCAGACTGCCATCGATGCAACAAAAAGTAAGCAGAGGGAGGAAGCATACGCATTTGACAACTTATCACCAGAAGAGCAGGAAGAATAAATACCTCGG